>CM042138.1:8749682-8775505 GCA_023376005.1 Doryteuthis pealeii | reverse complement strand
AAAGAGAGAGATAGCCCAAAGTAGAACCCCAGGAGACCGAGGAGACGGCGAAGAAAAGCACAAGGTGTCTGACGTCGATACGGTCGGGCGCTGCTAGCGAGCAGTGAGGCTCGCCCACCACCTTCCACCACACCAGCAGTGGTAGTGCCCATGATCCATGCCGTCACCCAACCCACCACGAGGTGAAAGAAATAAACGTTAAAAGTCTTACTACTACATATGTCTACGTATGAATCCTTATACTCCATTACTAACACCTACGACCCAGCAACAGTATATGACATGTACGATTTTGTAGCCTGAGTAGTGAGTCGAGCCCTATGCAACAGGAGAATGGTTAGATGCGAATGCCTTTCCAAAGGGTATTAGCGGTATGTGAAATGCAAACACCAGGTCGACGTGTATATTTACTACGACTATTATACCACGCTCTTCTCTCTCTCTCTCTCTCTCTCTCTCTCTCTCTCTCTCTCTCTCTCTCTATTTCTATCTCTATCTCCCTCTATCTCACTCTCTCTAATATATTAAAAGAGAATATATATAAATTAGCAGTATCTATATTTTACACGGACTTTCATAATGTTTTTAAGGGACAGTACACGTGGCATATTGGCTAACGTATTGGACTGCAGTGTTTTAGGGAGTTCTAAATCTAAAGAGAGAGAAAGGGAGATGGGATATATATATATATATATATATATATATATATTATATATATATATATATATATATGTGTGTGTGTGTGTGTGTGTGTGTGTGTGTGTGTAAAAATGGAAAAGGAATTGAATCCGATTATATGAGGAAAAATGAGTAAAGAAAAGAAATGTAAATGGATGAAATGAATTTAATCGATATCACATTAATCGATATCACTTACACATCTGTTTCGGTCAGTTTATGTGTGTGAAAATATTTCGCACACATAGAAGAATCGACCTTTGGTAATTTGCTTGAAGCATTGTTAAGTCTGTTATTATATAATAATGATTGGAAGGCAATTACAATGCATATAAAATAAAAACAAAAATATGTTTTTGTCTTATCGATTTCAAAGTAAACTTTATCTCCAGAGACTGTTTTCAATATATATATATATATATATAATTATATATATATATATATATATATATATATATATATATATATACACTCAGCACAGACAGACAGAACGACGCGTCCACACACACACATGTATAATGGACCATTACGTTTTATTATAAAGAAAAATAGGAAGAAAAAAGACATTTGTTTCCATCGAACCTAAAATAAAAGATGAAAAGAAGAAAAGCAAGTAAAGAAAATAGTGAGAGAGAGTTAAACCCAGATAATTATATTATTTACATTTTAAACTATTTGCAATATTTGTAAACATATGAAACATTGTAATAACTAAATTGTAATAACTATAACTGTGGCACATTTTACAGGAACACCCACTCTAGTAGGATTGGGGTACTTTTTACTCACATAAATCCCCACATGGGTTTAGAAGGGGCTTCTTAGCCTTGGTCGGCAACCCGTCTAGATCATGAAAAAGTTCGACAAAAATCATCCGCTGCTTTTCAAGTAAGGGCGAGGGCAATAAACCCCAAAAACAAATCAGGAGCTGGAGTCCCTAATGTGATGTGATGCTGAAATCCTGTGTTACCCAGCAACTCCCGTGACTCTCCCGTTGCCAAACTGCATTGGTTACATACAATTCCTTTGGATCATAACGGCAGTGTATAGTGGGAAGATATGCTGCTTGGGCAACAGCTTAACCTCCAAATGAACCCACCAACGGCTATGTAGTTAAAAAAAACTTAGACACTACTCCATCGTCTCGCGTAAACGGAAAGATGTCGACACTGTGGCACATCCATGCTATTACCCATATAATACGAAAGAATAACCAAATATTATTCCGCCCTGTCGGCTGGGGCGTTAGAATGCACCGACAGAACCTGTGCAGGGGTAAGACCCCCCCAATGGGGCCACCTATTGGCCGTCAGTGGCGACCCGTGATGCTTAAGGATATAACCCAGGTTGATGAGCAGTTCATAACATGCAATACTCCACCTTTGGCCCTATCTTGGGTAAGATGGGCGGTCAGAGAGGCCCCCTCCGATCAATCGGCTGGTCATGTCAAGCCCTAGTACCTATATGATTGCCCCAACCGTATTGCCCTCATGGCAAGCCCCAACCCATTTTTTATCATATGGGGGCTAGAAGGAGGTGACTGGGGGTTTACATGTCCTTGGAATGACGTTAAACTCTATCTGATGGTGAGGTTCCAGTTTTGGAGGTTTGGGGAATGTGGAGCACCCCTTCATCACCACTGCTCCCTGGTCCACTCTGAGCCGGAGTGGTAGTACCTGTTAGTGTCCCATCTATGGGTTAAATAGAAAAATGTATTTATAAAAAAATTGTATTATCTATTAAGAATTGATTTATTGCAAAACTTTATCGGCATTAAATGACCCACTGAGGTTGATATGCCGTAAAACCAAACCAAACCAAACCAAATATTATTGAACGAAATACAAGCGTTATAAGTGTATTTTTATTATTTCTATTGTTTATAATCACTTTCTTTTTGTTTTTCCAGTTTATTTAACGGATAAGAAATCCATATTTTTGATATAATACAATTTGGTATATTTGTTAAATATGTAAGTATATGTAAGTATAACTTACACGATTAAAAAAAAATTATCAAATTAAATTTTCAAAAACACAGATATCAAAAAACGCTATCGATTTGATCAGTTAAAATTTGCCTGAAGATTTCGAAGAAGATTTGAGACGATAACTATAAAATCAGCTTCTGGGAAGACTTACTTTTAAAGGAAAGTTGTGTGAAATTATCGATAAAAATTCATATACCCATATCTTAAAACACATTGTCATATATATATATATATATATATATATATATATATATATAGTGGGCGGTATAAAGAACTAAATCAGTCGAGTTTCGATCCTGATCTGAAGCAGTCTGCTTCGTCTAGCCGTACAGATGAGCCGTACAACGGCGAAACAGGACTATGTGTAAGTGTGTGCGCGTTATATATATATATATATATATATATATATATAATATATATATGTGTATATATAACGCGCTCACACTTACACACAAATATATATATATATATATATATGTGTGTGTGTGTGTGTGTCTGTCTGTCTGTCTGTCTGTGCTGTGTATATATATACATGTATATATGCAAATATGTGTATGCATACATATATACGTATATGTGTGTATCGTACCCTCTATCTATCTATCTATCTATCTATCTCTTTCTCTCCCCCCCTCTCTCTCTCTCTCTCTCTCTCTCTCTAGATTTCGAATTCACTACAATATTGCAGTCCAATACGTTAACCTCTGCGTCCCGGGCACAGTCAGTGACCATCTTAAAGTGCATGTATAATATAGGTACTGCTAATTTACATATATATTATCCTCCCCTCTCCCTCTTCTCTTTTTCTCTCTCTTCTCTCTCTCTATCCTCTCTCTCTCTATATATATATTATATATATATATATATATATGTATGTATCTATTATCTATGTATGTTTCTGTATGTGTGTGTATGTGTGTGCATGTGCACGTAACGCTTTACCAGAAAGAACAACATGCCCTAATTGTCACAAAGTGAAATAAATTTAATATACTTTAATTCAAAGGGATATTTCGCTAGACACAGAATACTTTTGTGGGGAATGTTTCCACAGTGGCCGCCATTTTGTGATCAACCAAACGCTCTTTATACTTTTTAGAATAAATAGAAACAAACAAATACATTTTTTTTAAGACGTCTAAGTATAATTTGATGTTGAAGTTGCAGGGTTCACCCAACCGTCCCAAACTCTGCTATTCTAACGTATCACTAATGATTTACTCTGTGTTGGCAAACATACATATTTTATATCCAGTAATTTCTATTGCTGACAATGTTTCGCTCAATCTGTATATTAGTTCTTCTTTTTTTATAATTTAATCTTTATTTAACACATAGATTGGTTTGGTTTGTTTGTTTTACGGCATATCAACCTCAGTGGGTCATTTAATGCCGATAAAGTTTTGAAATAAATCAATTCTTAATGGATAAATACATTTTTCTATTTAACCATAGATGGGACACTAACAGGTACTACCACTCCGGGTCAGAGTGGACCAGGGAGCAATGTTGATGAAGGGGTGCTCCACATTCCCCAAACCTCCAAAACTGGAACCTCACCATCAGATAGAGTTTAACGTCATTCCCAGGACATGTAGATCCGCAACCACCGCCTTCTAGCACCCATATAAAAAGGGGTTGGGGCTTGCCATAAGGGCAATAGGGTTGGGAAAATCATATAGGTGCTAGGGCTTGACGTGACCAGCCGATTGATCGGAGGGGGCCTCTCCGTCTACCGCCGTCTGGGCCCAAGCATCACGGGTCGCCACCCACGGCAAACAGGTGGCCCCATTGGGGGAGTTTTACCCCTCTGCAGAGGTGCGGTCGGTGCATTCTAACGCCCCAGCCGACAGGGCGGTTAACACATTGATATCCAATAATTAATATGTTACGAGTGTAGATCGTGTAGCACATAAATGTAAGAGTTACCTAACAAGATGCAGCTTAATATATTAAAATGTATATACATCCTCCCGGTGAAAAGTTTTAATGTAATAAAATTCTATATTAAATTAGTAAGGCTAAACAAGAATGCAAATATAAAGATTTGAAGCAAGGTGGTATAATCGAAGAATAGAACAACTGAAACTAACTCTTCCATCATTCCAGTCTTTCATTGCTAAATTTTCCTAATTTAAATATTTAGTTAAAATAGGAAGTAAAGAATAAAATCACAGTTATTGGTAAGATGGGACACTCATAAGCCAAGGTGCCACTAAAATGTTTGTCACAGCGGCTGATACTTGCGAAAAGATACGTAGAAGCATGCATTATTTACAACTAGAAACAGCTACCCAGTGACGCCTTGGTAGAGGGAGGTGGAAACCACAGTGTATTGACTTGTTTACTTTGAGATTTACAAATGTTAGACATTCTTAAGTAGAATTTCAATGCAATTTTTATATATATTTCAATTTATATATGCAAATATAAAGCAAATCTTCATAATCTTTGCATAAAAATCAAGAACCGATGATATTTATGTGTATATATATTTACTGGAGTTAATTGTTTTCTTTTCATAGTTTCATCCATCCATACATACATACAACTATAATTTATATATGTATAGATTTAAGAATGAATTTGAAACTGCCAGAACGATCTATTGGTCTGACTTTTTGATATCTGAAACTTTAGAGTGTTAACTTCGGAGGAATAACTGTATAAATATTTTACAAAATAGAAATGAGGTTAGCGCTCAACTCTGCAGGGTAACTTTGAAATCTATGAACTATGTCAAGATGGAAGACCAATATGTCGGAAAACAATAATACGTTTAAAAGGAAATTATAATTACCCTTTCCAGATATTAACTGATGTGGAAAGGAGGCTGATATCTATCTATTTATCAATATATATTATATATATATATATATATATTATATATATATAATATATATAAGTAAAGAAATAACAAAAGACTTAGAGATTTTTTGCTCTGTGACTAACATTAGAGCACCCATTGAGCTCTCAAATGCGACATTTTTAAAAAAACTCTGTGTCGTAAGGAAGATTTCTTCTCTGGACTTTTGGATTATATAATTATTATATATATATATATATATATATATATATATATATAATATATTATATATATTATATATATATATATATATATTACTCTTTGTTTCTTGGTAACAAGATGATTCTAGGCTGGTCCTATTCTCTACCAGTAGTTTGTTGTAGAGTTCAGGTTCCGTATGAGAGCTCAATGTTTAATTATTATAAAACAGAGCAAATTTATTTGTTAATAAAAAAAAGGCCTTAAATACCATGGTATCGTGGTTATGGACCATTTTCCACTCGTGGATATATGGGCTCACAGGCTTCGTCAGACCACTTTTATCTGTTATTTGGACAGACACATACATAACACCATCGCAACAACGCGCGAACCACACCAACACACACACACAACACACACAATATATAATATATATATATATATATATATATATATATATATATATATATATATATTATATCTTGCTTTGTGAGCCAGTATAATGAAGATTTGTTTTATATTCATGAAGATGATTAAAAAATAGTATTTGAATAATAACAGAATGATTTTTTTTTTTTTGCATTTAATATATTAAATAGGAGACACTGATTTTTAATTTCACAGTATCTGTCCACCTTTTCTTCTGATGTCCAACCAGGCCGAATTAATGCAAGGTCGGTTTTATGTAGTGCCTTTAATGCGGCATCTTACAATGATCCAACTCACGATTCAGTTAAATGAACCCGCGAGACTAACTCACTCGTTTTACCTAGGCGATGCCGGGTAGCCGTTTCTAGTACATATACAAAGGACATTTGGTGTGTATGTATGTATGTATGTAAGTCCGGTTCATAGTACGAACGTAAAACAATTAACAATAAAGTGAATATATATGCACATTAAATATTACCGGTTCTTGCTTTTTGTGCAATACTGTTGAAGATGTGATTTATATTCGAACATATTTAAAAAGTAAATATACATAGAAATAGCATTGAATTTCTTCTTTAAAATGCCTAGCATTTTGAAAATTTTCCACCAGCTTCTCTTTCTCTTTCTCTTCTTCTTTTTCCTCTTCTTCCTCTTTCACTTCCTCTTTCGCTTTCTCGACACTATGTTACTGAAGAATAAAAATGCAGTGCACCGTTCAGGCCAAAATAGGTTGCTTTTATAGCCAAATAAAAGTTGCAATGCACCATGGGTAGTCACCCATAATGCCTCGCAACCTCTATAAAAAGTCCATTCTGCCCCTCCAATTTCTTGACACTTCTTGCTCAGAGTGGGCATAATGGCGTACCACATTCCTTCTTCTTCCCTCAATCACATTCCTTTCCTTGCCAGGGACAGTCGCAGGCCAGGCATCGAGGACGCTTTGAGTCAGGTAATTTCGACACGTTATTACACATTTGTAAATCTCAAAAGTAGTTAAAATCAATTTAGTAGTTTCCTCTCTCTACTCAGTCGATGCTTCTAGTTTGTAAATTAATCAGGTTCGTTATAAACAAACCCATTAAAATTAATTTTTTTTTTTAAATCAGAAGGTTCGTACTTTTTTCATCAGTTTAAAACAAACTGGATCTTCGTCTAAATGTATTGGTTTTCATAGTAGATAACATGAAACCGCTTTTCTTACTACATGCACAGGTGTTTCCAAACTAATACTGGAATTTCCGATCATGCGCAAACAGATCACCTGATCCTTCTCAAGTTAATTTCCGGTCTTGTTGTTATTCGTAGATGAGGAAGAAATGACAACAATGACAAACTTTTTTTCAGTATCTGATGACGCCAGTGGTAACTTTTAAAATCACCCGTAGCAGAATCCTCACTCCACAGTAATCCACATGTTCACGTATTATTTAATTAGTTGGGAATCAATATTGCTACGAAAGCCATTGTCATGGATTCATTGTACCCATCAAAATAAAAGATATCCCGATAATATATTAAATGAGAAAATATGTAAATTAGCAGTACTTATATTACACTGGTTTACAAAAAATATTTTTGTCTGAGGCAAGAATGTGAATATGTGTTTTTTTTACTAATTTGGGTGTACTGAATTCAAATTTATAAACAGTTTTGCTCTATCACCTCTAATTTTCTGTCTTTTAAATAGTCTCATTTTAGTATATACAGAGTATATACGTGCTTATTTCAACAGTTTAAGCAGCTTATTACAGACAAAACAGGATAAAGAACATTGACGGAATAAATATACTTGGATGACACAAGGTACACAATTCATAGTACCGCAGACAGTTAGAAATGTGTTTTCTTAGATGATCTGCTGATTCAGTGCACTGGCCAGTGCACTACTGGCTGTTGGTTGAGACGTGTTGGCTACGCTTAACTGCCAAAATCCGTCTTGATATATAGCTATATATATATATATATGTATATACTATAACTATTATCATTTATTGCATAATAACTAAAAAAAAAAGACATAAGTCATTACAATATTAGAAATTAACCCTGAATGCATATACGCCTTTATGTACAGTATGTGTACAAAATGTACAGTATGCATATCTAAAAAAAACTAGAGGTGATGAGTAAAACTGATTTCAAATCTGAATTCAGCACCCCCAAATTAGGTTAAAACAGCTATTTTTGTGATTGCCTCAATTTCTTTGTAAACCTGTGTTATCATCAGTTGCAACTCATCACCGCAACTATGGATTATCGCAGCGTTTCCTTCGCTGCTCAAAATATACTCAACCGATTAAATCGAACTTAACGGACCTAAATTCCACCATCGTATGTCAGCCCGCAAAATTAGGGAATTAATCGAATTTAATGAAATATTCAGTGTTGATATCTTAATGAATAAAAAATATTATGTACCAGTTATTTTATTTAAAAACTTTGACATTTTTTCAGGTCAGTTAATTTTAACCACTTAACTTTGAGGCATAACACAGATTCTCAAGATACGTGGTTCAAAGTTAACTGACCTGAAAAAATATCAATGTTTTTAAATAAAATTACTAGTTTGCAGCACGGCTTGTATACTAAAATATTTCAACGGTTACCTGGTCAATATTACTTACTTCGTTAACTATGCAAGTCTTATTCCTGTCAGCAATAATGAAAAATAATAATTATATTAATTTTAATAATTAGTATTTATTTAATTTTGATAATTAGTATTAATTTAGTTTCAGTTGAGGTCACATGGAGACTAATTTCTCTGTCTGTTTTATCTAGGCTATGCAGAAATGATTCGGATTGTGCAGGTGCATCGCTAGCTCCTTGTTTTTCTTTTTAGAGTGAATGTTTTTTTTTCTTTTATTAAATCGAATGATGTTCGTAATACGTAGCCTATGCAAATTATAGATAAAAATCGTGCTAAACATCCCCTTGTATGACTCCAGCAACAATGCCAAATAAATGTGCGTCATTTTCAGGTGAACGGAGCTTTTTTTTAGTGTTTTTTGTAGAGTATCTTTATTGCGGCTACATGTTCTTAGGAGATATCATAAGCTAGAAGTATTTATTCTATCTTCCTCTGTCTATGGAGTGAAGTGGGTTGGAGAAATCAACGCTGTTTGCTGGGAGGGGAATCAATATGTCATCTATTTATCAAACACCAAAATAGAACACATCGCCGACAAACTAAATTCCGTAGAACCCACCATAAAATTCACCTATGAAAAAGAATCCAACAATTCCTTACCATTCCTCGACACCCTACTAATAAATTCCCGAAACAAACTCACCTACAAAGTTTACCGTAAACCCACCAACAAAAACGACTACATACATTTCTATTCCCATCACAACAACAAAATCAAATCGGGCCTTATAATATGCTTATATCTAAGAACACTACGCATATGCAACCCCCAATATTTAGATGCTCCCAACACCCCCGAAACCCCCAGCGCCGGCATCTATACCATCCCTTGCAATAACTGCAACAAATGCTATGTTGGAGAAACTCAACGAAATCTCACACAACGCACCAAGGAGCATAAAAGATCAATAAAAACACACGATATCTTAAATGCATTATTCACACACATTGCAGAGCAAAATCACTCACTCAATTTCTCCCAGACTCATCAAACCAATACATAAGAAACATTTAAGACGTCTATGCGAATCAGCAATAATAGCTCACACTGAGAAGTTCAACATAAGACCAGGATTTTTAAACCTCGATATATCAATCGCAAAAACTATAATTCGCGAAAATAAAATCAAGATCCATCATGAATATGGTTAAAAAATACTACACCAAAATTAAAAAACTTAATTATTGACTACCTACCCAGTTTCATCTCGTTTCTTCCCCCTCCACTCGCAAAGAATCAAAATTGCCATCCTAACCCACCATAAAACTGACGGCCTAAGCTATTGACACCCAACACCATCTTCCTCCATATCATACCCATGCAATAAATCAAACTCTCCTTTAATCAAGAATTTTATCCACCTCTCCCAACCACCCTCTTTCCCAACAAGCACCTAGCAACCTCCTCTTCTCATCTTCCCACACACACCACCATCCTCTAAACTCCCCCCACTTTATATGATGTTATTCTCATTTTAATCAAATCCACCCTACGCCTCAATTCCACCCCTAACTCACTTTCTCTTCTATGAAACAAATGTACGTATTTTGCTTTGAATAAAGTCAGACTGAGGATGTTCTTCGCGTCAGAAGGACGAAATATTTTTCTCCTACTTGGACTTGTTTGAGTCATTATTTTTGTTCACTTTTCCTTTTACCTCACCTCATATCTATCCATATATATATATATATATATATATATATATATATATATATATCAATCCCTCCGCATAAGAAGGATGTGACACAAGGTCAATTTCTTAAGCGGTATTTAACAGGTCTGAATTCATAGTTTTCCTTCTCCTAGAGTAGTTACATAGCCAAGGTTAAAGAGCCAAGTTCGCCCTACTATTTACCCATAGATGGGTGGAGAGGTGTTTGATTCATAGCTTTTCCAAGAGTATTTGTGCTATGTGAAGTGCAAACAGCCCTATTCAGGATTGGAATTCGGGTCGCCGAGTCCATTTTCTATAGCTCTAACCATTACAACACGCACCACCAATATCTCGCACTTTACATTTATAAATTCATAAACATACCTCACTAACTGTAGATAATCAACGCTTTATATGGATAATTCATAAAAACGACCTCACTAAATGTAGAAAACCAACTGTATTTTTTCATCTAACACTTTCTTGACATCGGCCAAGATTTAAACACGCAGATCCAAATTTTCTCGGTGATGATAATGTAGGCTGTTACTTCCCTTTTCAATATCACTTACTTCGCTAACTATGCAGTCCTATTCGTGTCAACAATAATGAAAAATAATAAGGGATTTTTAATATAAATCTCTACTGAAATTTAAACTATTTTTCTATTGTCAGCACAGCGATCTGAATCTTTTATTTAGTGTAATAATGTTCCATGATGTAATTAAGGAAAGTCGTGGCGCGAAACGTGAAGAGGCGAAAGAAAGTGACGTTCAATAAGATAAGATAAAACTAATATTTTTCCGTGCATTCCGCTAGGAAGAGAACGTGAACAATGTATTTAATTTACGACGACGCCGGAGTAAACATGAAAATCCAGTTAATTCAGCGTTTGTTGTGTTTTGTGATGAATGGATTTCATAATCTCTAATTAACTCTTGTGTCTTTGGAGTTAATTAAGACTCCGGTTCAACTTTAGATGCTGCAATAATAATAATAACAATGAACAAATAAAACCGCAGTGATTTTCAAAGAAAGCTGGGAATAAATACATACTCGTGTGAATCTATTGTATTCCTAGAATTTTATTTAATCGAGTGCTACACAGTTTTAAGTGTACACACACACACACACACACACACACACATACACACATACACACACACACATACACACATATCAGTGCACTCACGTACACTGACATACGGGCGCACTCATAGACACGTGTATTGTGCACACACACACACACACACACACACACCTATATATATGTGTGTGTATATGTGTGTGTGCGTGCGTGCATCTTAGGTAATCACATATATACACACTTGCAATGTAGATACAGGCACTGATGAATACACACGAAAAAAGCAAAAACATACACATATATACATACGCACTCAATATCTATGTTCCCTCTCTCTCTCTCTCTCTCTCTCTCTCTCTCTCTCTCTATCTATCTATCTATCTATCTATCTCTTTCTATATATATATATATATATATATATATACAGAGAGAGATAGAGGGAGAGAGAGAGGGGGTGCAGCCAAATTTGAGTATATATATATATATATATATATATATATATATATGTGTGTGTGTGTGTGTGTGTGGGTGTGTGTGTGAGACATGTGTACACGCGCTCACATGCACAAACACCAACTCATATATATATATATATATATATATATATATATATATATATATATATATAGCTTAAGCATACGTGTGTGTATAATATTGTCAGTAATTATTTACGTATGTAGCTTTCCACTGTGTGCACATGAGTGTATGATTGTGTCTTTTTACTTGCGATTGTAAGTGTTTGTGCACCTCACTTTGGAACAAAGTATGATTCGTTGGTTGTTTGGTTGGTTTTATTTACGGCATATCAACCCTTAATGAGTTATTTTATGCCGAAATCATTAATTCTTGTCGGGTATTTAACTCTTTTTAATCTCAATTTTTTAAACATATTATTAAAATTCATGTGTTTCTATTTCACCCATAAGACGGGACCCTCTGGTCTGGATGGTTTGGATCTTTTTAGTTCTTTCCCTAATCCCCAGTTTAAATCTTGGTCGAGGGTGTTTGCATTTCACATACCGCTAATACCCTTTGGAAAGGCATGCATCCAACTATTCTCCCTCTTGCTACGGGTATCTTTAAACTTGGCTTAGGAGAAGGAAAACTCTGAATTTAAACCTGCTAAACTCTGCTGAAAAGAAATTTACTTTGAGTCACTTCCTGCTCGTGCGGAGGGCTTGATATATAAATATATATATATATATATATAATATATATATATATATATATATATATGGAATTTGATAATTTGCTTTTGAAGAATGGTTATGTAAAGTATATTATTATTACATTTTTGAAGGCAATTACAATGCGTATATCGTATAAAATTCGCTGATTATTGAAAATAGAGACATGACAAGCAAATCCGGCGAATAAAGTGCGCCACGTGGAACAACGTACAGCTTTTTCAACTTTATTATGTCTCATCAGCGGTGTATACCTACGATTTCCCTTCGACAGAAATCTAAACATGGAACCTAGCACACAGAGTCAGAAACTCTACCTCTTGGCCACCGGAGAGAGAGACAGATAGATTCGTGACTTGTACTTACTTGTTCTTCATTTTACCGGTGTGATCGCCTAGGTTCATCTTTCTTGTCGTTTCTTTCTAATTTTTCTAGTTTCCTCTTGCTGCAGCTTCATTTTCTAACTAAGGACTTCTTTTCAAGTCATGCACAATCAATTAACAAGACTTGTAGTTCTTTGATCAAAGGTTTATTTGAGCCCATTTTCTAACACCGCGCGGATTCAGCCCAGCCCGCAGTCACATTTCTGCTCTGTGTTACATTTTATCTGGAACTGACTTAACTCTAAGTCTCACGTGACTTGCGAGATTCTAACTGTCCACTAGTTTTCCATTCCTTGATATTAAAACACTGGCCTCACATAGATTATGCAACAGCAAGAAATACAGCGCTTTCTTCATTAATTTGGGTCAACTTGAAAGTGTAGTGATCGATATCATACATTTAAGTTTATAACCAATTACAAAATATTTCTTAGTAACGCATACTACTCATGATATAACCTTAAATAAAGGATACATTTTTAGTAATGTGTCATTTGTTAAAGCCTTAGAAAATGATTGAACTGCTGACGCCGAAAACCCAATTTTAAAGGTCTACTTCTAAAAAGATGACAAAAATATATGTTGGTTGGTTGGTTGGTTGGTTGTGTGGTTGGATTGTCAACCCTTGTTGGGTTGTTTTAGGCCGAAGACGTTTTGATGGTACTATTTTTTCAACTCAAATTTTAAACACGTTTTTAAAATTATTTTTCTGTTTAACCCATTGTAACATGGTGGTAGCGATCAATTCACAGTACCAAAACGGATATAGGTAACGTTCTAATAGCTTTATATGTTGTATAGCGGGTCTTGTGAACGAGCCTCCAAATTCACGACACTAAAAAGATGTTCGGCACGTGGCGGTCATCTTGTCGATAAAAAAAGTACAACGCGAGAAATATATCGTCACAAGCTGCTTAGCTTTTATTTCTAGGGCTAGTCTCGTCTCGTGGGTTGTGTCGGAGGAGAGAGAAGGCAGAGAGAGAGAGAGAGAGAGAGAGAGAGAGAGAGAGAGAGAGAGAGAGAGAGAGAGAACACTGTTAAATTACTGTATCCCACTCTAGGGACCGGAGGCCCATCCATTCCCTAGGGCTCGGAAAGCAAAAAAGAGGACTGTATTTCTTCGTCGTTCAACGCCACCACGTGACTTCCGATTCCGGTCAACACCCGAAACTTCCGGTTAGCTTTCAATTTTCCATTCGGGGAGTCACGCCCCGGTCAAACCCACGACAACCTGTTTTATGTTCATCACTTTTTTTAAGCCTTTACTCACTCTTATTTCTTCTTCCTCCTTTTCTAATAGTAGTCCTCGCAAAACTCAGGACCTTCCATCTCGCTACACCATAGATGGGACCCTAACAGGTATTACCACTCCTGAACAGAGGGGTCTTGATATTAATGGTGATGAACAAGTACTTAACATTCCACCGAACTCCAGAATTGGAACATCATCATCACATATACATTATCGACTTACCCAGGATATTAAGACCTTTAGCCACCGCCTTGTAGCACGTATATGATAAAAAAAGTTTTGGGGCATGCTTTAAGAGCAAACTGTGAACGTTTCTGATGAGGACCAATGACCTAAAGGAGAGGCTCCGAAATCATTGATAAAACAAACTCTTAAATTTATTGTAAACTATAATTAATATATATATATATATATATATATATATATATATATATATATATATATATATATGTATATATTCATATACATTTTGTGTGTGTGTGTGTGTGTGTGTGTGTGTGTGTGTGTGTGTGTGTGTGTACATAATATTGGTTATAGTAGTAGAGGAATAGTTAAGGGTCTACCATGTTTTCAAACCAAATGATTTCATCAGGATCCTACCCTACGCTTATCTCAGTCGATGTAATCCCTTAATAAAACTGAGATAAACATCTTATCGGAAAACAACGGTTGAACATTAATATTTTTCTCTCTATTATCGCGTGCGGCTTATTCTATTCGTTTTTTCATTCCGTGTTTTTTTTATTTCTGTATTGTTATTAATTTAATTATCATTATAAATGATAGCTAGTGCAAACCGTTAAAATTTAATTCTAATTATATTTTAGGGATTGAATATTGTTAAATTGATGTTTTCCGCTGTTCTTTATATATATATATATATATATATATATATATATATATATATATATATATTTGGAGAATATGTGCTTAATTTTAAGGGCATACCTAATTTGAAAATTGATTAGTTGATAATTAATAAATTAGGTGAATATATCTGTTTAAATGTGAAGCGTAAACAGACCGAGTACGCTTCACATTTAAACAGATATATTAGCCTAATTCATTAATTATCAACTAATTAATTTTCAATTTAGGTATGACTTCAATTAAGCACATATTCTCCCAAAAATTGTCGGCATAGCCATATCAAACAAACTGCGTACTTTCATATATATATATATATATATATATATATATATATATATATATATATATATATATACGCAAAAACATACAAAAACACACACATATATGTGAGTATGTGTGTGTGTCAATGATGTCATTTGTCTGTAGAAAATCAATTAATGATTGATTTAATTTTTATCAATATTAAATGCAGATATTATTTTTGATATCCTATGAAATGATATTGTCTATATATATTAGGATATTATTGAAAGTAAAGAAATGAACCCAGCGGTATATAATGGTAAGTTAATATGAAAACCAAATAAATTTAGTTCAAATAAAGTATTTATTATGCTGCTACTGCAGTATTTCAATCTGTTAAACATTTTCTTCGGTGCATGTTTTGTTAATAAAAGTTTGAGGAACAATGATCTAATAAGAGATAATGTTATAGGAATGCTACAAAATCTAAATATTTGTATTCTAAGTGTTTTGGATGTAAAAGAAAAAAAAATCACCAAAATTAATGCAAAAATATAACATGTTTATTATAATCCTACAGTTTTAATAGCCCTAAAAGATTGCTCCAAAGCTAGGAGAAACCTTAATGTTTGAGGAACTATGATCTAATAAGAGAGAATGTTGTAGGTGTAGTGAGATAGCCAATGGCGTGTTATCTCATTTACATATGTGCATTACAGCAGGAGATATATAGAGACAGTCTAGAGGACATGGGGATTTTAGCTACGAGAAGCTTACAGATAGAGCTAAGATACGCTCGGAGAATTACTACTATTGCTACAACAAGTAATACGAAATTACACATCACAACACATGGCGTCGTCGATAGGGATACTCACAAGATTAGAGGACCCCGATTATGTTGAGATGTGGCTTAAATATTTTTCAGCCTTTGCTAGAAGCAAAAAATTTCAAGACAAAAAGAACTGAGGAAGATTTTAACAGCTCAAAATACCGCAGTATCAGCATAATAAAAACAAACTTTATTTGAAGATCTGTGGGATTTTCATATTATCTTACCCTTATATATGTATATGGCACATGCCGTGGCAGGGAGGAGGATGCCCATTGGCTGGCGGTACTCGAAGCAAGTAGCACTGGCCAATCGGAGGCCACCACCCAGCCTCGGAATGGCCAAATAATCTCTTATAAAATGCCATTTTAAAACAAACGAAGCCACACAATGAAGTAGCAAGATATTACTAGGATGCAAGCTCGAAATTTTAACATTTTTGGACTGGGTCACGTGTGCGAACCAGTATAATGTTGAAAGACCCGAAACTGGTAATGACCACAGGAAAAACATTACTGATGATGCATCCCAGCGCATCTTAAAGATCTATTTTCCAAATATGTATATAAAATGAAACCAATGACATTTTTAATGTCTACACAGACGTTTTAAAATGATACAAATAAATATTTTAAATATATCCAGACATGAAAATGTCATAATCACCTTAGATGTAAATAAAATATCAGCAAAGGATATTGAAGCTAAACAGCAAAGTTTTTTTCCCGTATGTAAAGTTAATCTATTTCAAGAATTGTAAATTCGAATAAATCATCGGTCTCCAAAAGACCCTCAGGAATTATTGTATCTCACTTTCTCTTCCTTTCTTATCAATGGCCTTATTTCTTTGTGTGTAAAAACGACTCTTGAAATAAAACCCCGTGTAACCCTTTGCTGTCTTTTAAAATCAAACACGACTGCAAGTCTTTTTGTCACCAAGTTTATTAGGCCGTGATCGTTGTTAACACAGAAAGAGATAGAGAGATGTTTATAATAACAGAATCGGCATAATTAGATCTAGTAAACTAATGACGTTCCCGCCTGTGAGTTAGCTGTCAGAATTGGGATTATAAAGAAGGAAATAAAGGTCGCTTGCTTTTTGGCTTGCCTAAAGTGCAGTAATAAAAAAATAACATATTGAGTTCAGTTTTTAAAATGCTTGTAATCTATTAGACGTAATTCTATGCGAACTAGACGAACTTTATTAAATTTGAGGGAAATATGATATGAAATAGAAAGGCAAACTGAAAAAAAAATCTGATCTAATCGTTAGCAGAGACGAATAGAAGAGTACACTAGAATAAATAAGAAATGTACAGATGTTTGAATCCCTGACTTTCGCTTTCGTAAGAACAACAAAAGACCCAACGAAGCCATTTTGTCATACACTTAAGTAATGTATAGGGTCTGTGATAAAAAAAAAATTACGTCGGTTATAAAAGCAGAGATATAAATCTTGGAAAATAAATATAAGATATATTATTTTTTTTAGGCCGGACCTTTAAGGAGATGTGCATCCATCAATATTGGGGAAAAAATATGAATGCAGAAAAGGGGGAAAAGTAATATTGAATAATGAAATATACACCGCAACGAAAAGATAATAATAATACAACGGTCGTAATAAGAAAGGAAGAACGAAGAATGTAGTAAATATTCAAAGAAAGTAGCACAAAGGAAATATAAAGGAAAAGAAGGAAAATTGTAACGAAGAGAAAAAAGAAATAGTAAAAATATTTTCGAATGAAAATATTTTAAAGCGAAATTATGTTACGAAATAAGGAAGAAAAAAAAGAGAAGTAGATAAAGGAGAATATATTAAATGGAACTATTGCTAAAGAAACTAATGACTGTTAGAATATATAATATATATATATATAATATATATATATATATATAGGATGTAAGAATGTATATATGTATGTATATAGTCATACATCTTTCATCTTCCATGTATATATTCTTATATCTATACATATATATATATAATATATATATATATATATATATATATATATATATATATATATATATTATATTATATATTACATTATTCCATTCAATATTTCTAGTTTTATTTTTTCGGGATCTCTGTAGATAACTAAAGACACACACACACACACACACACATACATATATATATATATATATTATATATATATATACAACACTCACAACACACACACATATATATATATATACAACACACCACACACACAACACACACACACACACAACACACATATATATATATATATATATATATATATATACAAACATATTACATGTATACACGTGCATATTATATATATATAATATATATATATATTATATATATATATATATATATATATATATAATAATATAAAGTAACTAAAAAAGTAAAAAGAAAATTATAGAAATAAAAAATGAGGGTATACCCGCAATCTATTGTAATATAAAATACAATATGACAGACAGGCCCTTATATATATATATATATGTACGTGTGTGAGTATGTGTGTCTCCACGTGACTGTGTCTGTGTCTGTGTATGTGGTGCATATGTGTGTATTTACCTTATCTGTCCATCCCGTGCTTGATGCGATACAAGGTCACATTTTAATCGCAGTGCACTTGGTATACATTTATTTCCTTTGACTCAACCAAGACTAAAAATACCAGTCTGCTCTGTGATTTTCAATAGCTAAGTATGGAAAAGACGGATGCATGTCTTTCCCTGGTGCATCAGCGAGAAATTGATTTGAACTCTGCTTGTCAGGTCCATTTATCCAACGATGATAACAGATGCGTGATGGTCACCTCCTGTGGTGCATATGTTATCAGTCCTATTTGGCTTCTTTTTCTTCCAACTGGTCCCCATCATTGGCGCACGAACTCATAAATATCCTCGTTGGCGGGGGAGGGCGATGTAAGGTCAATTATTCCTCAGTGAATTGTATTGAGACCCAACCAGATGATATTCTAAAATTCTCTGGGATGATGAACGCTGCCCCTTGAAATCATTCAAGAGGAAAACCTTCGATATCGAAAAGAGCGATCTCGATCGACCCCAAACAATTAACCGAGGATCAGTTGACTTGCGTTCCTGCACCGGTGGGACGGTCACCATTCTCGATGGTGACTAGGTCGTAAAGTATTGTTGAATAAAGAGGAGTGTGTAAGTCAGTGGTGTGACGTCAGCAGTGAGTTGACGTGGAAATTGAAAAAATTTAGAAAAGCGTAATTATGAAAAAAAACCCGGAATTTTTTAAGCGTGTGAATGATGATGTGGAGGTCCTTACCTTATTTCACATCTTGGAACTGTGCAGTAAAGTGAGCAGCTAATGGTCAGTGTGGCGCTCCACCTCAGTAGCACAAATCCTTTTACCTGGTCTAGTGCTAGTGAAAAGGGGATATACTCCCTCGTGGTCCGGCTGATAGCGACAATAGGTCACTCGAATTACTTTTCTTTTCGTATTGTAATGTTTAGCATTGTAGGTCAGCTGACTGTTACTTCGGAGTTACATTTATACTGGGTGATTCATAATTTTTGCCCTTGTGCCACATCAGTCATCATCCGTTAAAGCAAAAGAAAGAAAGGTAAAGGAGAAAATGAGATAAAAGAGCATGAAATGATATCAAAGGGAGAACAAGTTGCAAGTAAATGTAGCGTAATCATTATAGTCGACGGGGAATTTGGGGATTGAAAAGTAAACGGTAATCAAATTTCTGGAGAAAGAGAAGAAAAAGAAATAAGAACAAAAAGAGGTTGAATTTTGGAAGGGTAAACACTCAACGGAGGCCAGCCATTGACCGACCAATGACCCGGGAACTAGGTTTAAAAATAAAAACGCAAGTTCCGGGTTTTGAGCGGAAGCGGATGTGACCTTCCCTTATCCCCAGGACAACAAACGGAAGTAAAGGAAATTCGGCCTCTTTTTCGCCGGACCCGAAAGGGTCGGACGCGTTTGTTGGGGCTCGGTTGTGACATATCTAGGGAAGCAACAAACAGGTGGCATGAACCTGATTTAATATAGAACAGCTTGACCTTACTTTCGCTCTCTCCTTCCCCTAAAAAAGACCCACGAGCATAGAAAAAATAAACAAGCCCTTTTTGACTATATGACTTTCGTGTGTTATTCTTTTGAGCTTACGACGACTACTATAGCTCGACTCGGCCCCTACGCAATAGTAAATTGATATTGAAAACAAGGGGAGTATAAGTCTTTTTGCAGAGAAAAGAGATTGATGGATTGATTTATATTAACGGTATGTCAACCCATCTAGGATTATTTTATGTTTAGATGCTGCAGAATAGCGTTCATTGTCAGTTTTTTTTTCATTATTTGTGTAAACTGTTTTTTAAAAGGTTTTGTACAAATTATATATTATCAAGTATTCCTATCTCATACAAATAATGTGCACACAGATGTAGGGTTTCAAGTATTCCTATTTGTAATAATAATAATAATAATAATAATTTATTTACAAAATGTTATATGTTTTTCGTATTCCTATCGAATACATCCAGTTATGGGCCAAATAGTACCAATACTTTTCTTCTACAAGGATTACACTGGCTTTGAATACTCCACGAAGGTATACATGCCATTAAACAAAGAAATCAAACCAAACATTATCCAATAGTAATAATTATTAAACAGGTTTATTTTACCCATACATGGAATATTAACAGGTACTACCACTTCTGAGATTGATAGCAATGAAGGGATACTCGACACGCTCCAATCTGGATCCTCACTATCAAATGCGGATAAGTGATATTCCCTGGACACACAGTTTTGCAGGGGTCTTGTAGAGGCGATACAGTCAGCGTATTATTAGCCCCAACAGTGCAGAGAGAAGACAATAATAAATGAAGTTCTAGTGAGAGAGGACTTCAGTGTATAAAATGAGAAACGAAAAAGAATGAGAGAAATTAAAGAAGAAAGATAAATAGTGACTGAGAGATATCACTTTTGCCCTGTAGGTAAATAACCCCGTTATATTTTACGGGAACTATGCGTGTATTTATATGAAGCATGATCTAGAAAAAAATAAATGCAGGTAGAATCATAATGGAAAGAGTTAAGCAAGATAAAAAGGAATAAAGGAAACGGGAATTATTGAGTGAACCAATTGAAATAACGAAAACGCACTATCAGATCAAGAATAAGAAGAGAGAATTCAACAAATCGATTCATAAATAAATAGTAAATAAATATAAGAGGAAAGAATGAATAAAACAAACTGGAAAGTATGAAGAAAGTGAACAAAAAGAGAAAAAAGAAATGACCGGGGAAAGACTCGCAATTACACAATCAGCATAAAAAAAAGCAATGCACAGGCGTCTATAGAAATCGATTACAATTGTTGAAAAAAGAAGAAGAGCAGAATGAAAAAAAACAACAACAACAACAACAACAACAAACATAATGGAGGTAGAGGAATCAAATGAAAAAAAAAATAACAAAAACAAACGAGACAATAAAGAATCGTAATAAATTGCAAGTATTTTTTTAATGGAAAATAAATTATATCGTTTGTAGGTATCGCTGGAAACGTAAGATGTAAATAGCCGAAAAAAAAAAGAAGAAAAAAAAAGATAGATAATTTTTCATAGAGAATATATACATTATATATGATGCACTCAGAAGATGCAGTCGAATGCAGTAAAAGAGGAATATGTTACTAGATTTTTTTATGTACATCTTCGTGTTTGGCGCATTTATTTGAACATATTTATAACGTGAACACTCACATAGTCATGAATAAGAGTAGGTTTACTGTTCGTGTGTGTTCAAAGTAACTATTTCTGTGGCAATTCTTTTGATATTAGAGTCATTTTTAGGGACCTTTTAACTGTTATAGAACATCACATCCCTATTATAAGAAAAGTTCCTTCAAACATACTCTTGCTTTAAATCATATCTATTTAATAGTATAACCATGCCATCAAAGTATTGTAGCTTTATTTGAATTATTTTCTTCAATTCGGACTAAAACCAGAGGATATCACTCAGAAAATAGTAATGATGCATATTCGGCAGATGATCTAACGCTTCTTGCAAATACACCTGCTCAAGCCGATTCTCTGTTGGAATGTAGGCAGTAAGAAGTATTGGTCTCTTCGTGAATTCAATTAAAACTGAGTCAATCTTTCAGATAAAATATAACGAGAATTATTCCAAGCTATTGCAACCATACAATAGTACTGGGAGGGTTACCAGTACTATTGTATGGTTGCAACAGCTGAAATCTAACGAAGCTGTTGGAGAGAAAAAATCAAGATCGGAAATATACAAGGGCGCTGCGATCTGTTTTAAACAAACCCTGAAATGAGTATCCCACAATTCATCAGCTGTACGGCCACTAACCTCTGAACATAAACAACGAACATATCGGGAACTGCTGGAGAAACATAAACAAACTCATAACGGACGTTCTTTTGTGGACTCCTAAACATGAACATACCAGTATTATACAACCAGCAAGGACTTACATTCATTATCTCTGTTTGGTCAGTCTGGAGGAACTACCATGAACAGAGAGAGAGAGAGAGAGAGAGAGAGAGAGAGAGAGAGAGAGAGAGAGAGAGAGAGAGAGAGAGGAGATAGTCATGGAAGTGATGATGATGATGATGATGATGATTTTCTATTATAATTTGATCTTCTATTAGGATTTGAACTCGGGCCGACGAGTCGTTTTCCTACTATTCTAACCATTACAGCACGCACCTCCAAAGTGTTTCCAATATAAGCTATCAATATACTTAATTCAGTGGTAAATACTAACAACATAGATCAGACATTATCCAATGAAAATATTTAATTAAAATTCAACTTTAAATCGTGTATCAATTTGCAGACTTAGGAATTAACCATCAAATATTTTTTAACTGCTCAATGCATTAACATGAGAGTTGATGTTATTTATAGTTTTAGAAACATCAACTATAAGAAATAACAATTGTAATGAAATAAGATATGCGGTGGTGTATGCAGGCATATGCAAGTCTGTGAAAATTGATAGAAAGTTAGCAAGTATATCAGTTATCACACACACACACACAGATTCTCTCATCAAATTATCTTGCACCCCCAAGGATAGCAGTCTCTCTTAGGGAGAATACTTGTTACTTTCCGAAGAGGAGTGGATCCATACCTTTCCGAATGGTGTTAGTGCGAAACGAAATGTAAACTTCCTTGTGTAGGATTTGAACTTGAGTAAACGATTTTATTTCGTACGACGATACTCGTTACACGATCCTCCCCAAAGTGTCTTCGTGTTATATAATTTATTAGTAGTTATGAATTATGAACGTACCTGTAGTTAGTATTTTTAATTAGGGTTCGTTACTTAAAATAATTGGGTTCATGGAAAGTTACCCGAAATTTGTGACGGGTAATTAGCTTGAACTTGACCCCTTAAAACCGTGCGATTGGACGCTTGGTAATAAGTTTTAGTTTAGATAGACAGATGCGAGTCAGCACCCTATCACAGAAGATGTCGCTTAGGGTTCGCAACTCCCCTATGGTGGAATTAAATGGGCAGGGCTGGAAATGAAACTTGATCAAAAAACAACTAAGTCTTGTGTGTTAAGTGAATTATTAAAAGCAATGACCAGCCCAGCACAAAGAAGAATCTAAGGACCAACCCTTAACAGAAGCCCAACAGATCACCAAAGAAGATGGCAGCCAAAGTGGAAGCAGAAATGTAAAAAAATGAGACCACCATCATATCATTAACTGTGTAAGGGCAGTCTGTGTCAGGAGACGCTAGTGGAAGAACGCTCTTCTTCCGATGCACTGAACAAGCCTGGACGTGCTTGTCATCTCTCTCCAGCAGACACCTACAGTGCACACCAGACGCTACAGCCTCTACTTACAGTAAGTGGTTACCACTTTGTCTATTAAAACTATTGTGTATGTTTGGACACTTATGACATTAAATAGCCTGGGGAACTTTGTTCCCCTAATATATTATAATAAAGTTATATAAATGTAACGAACGCGTTTGTTGTTTTCCTAACTGAAGTATTCCGCATTGGGTACTTATCCGTTAAGTAGCACAATGTTTTATAAGAACCAGAGTTAAAACTCTGTGGACCTCTGATAACTGTAATCTATCTATCTATCTGTCCTACTCCATTATATACCCGATGTAGTATAAAGGCTATATAACATTCGGAAATGTAGTTTTATTATAGAAAGATGGATTGGAGTATCTGAAATATCCGGAATAGTGAAACAATAAAATACACATTTCTCATTTGGATCTTTAACCGATAAGCTAAGGTCAACTAACATACACGCACGCACGATAATAAGCCAATGAAATTAGTTGACCTGTTCACATTAATATCTCATTTACAGAAAACGATTTCAATATGCGCATAGGAAAGGTAGTGACGGCTATAGCCAGATAATTGACCATATAGAAATCTGATCTCACTAAATAGATGAAGCGAACATTTTTGCAAGCTACAGCCGTGTGAGTGCTACTGTATGACTGTCCGAAAAAGTACTTTGATAAGAATTGGTTTGGTTTGGTTTGTTTTGTGTTACGGCATATCAACCTCAGTGGGTCATTTAATGCCGATAAAGTTTTGAAATAAATCAATTCTTAATGCATAATACAATTTTTTTTATAAATACATTTTTCTATTTAACCCATAGATGGGACCCTACCAGTTACTACCACTCCGGGTCAGAGTGGACCAGGGAGCAATGGTGATGAAGGGGTGCTCAACATTCCCCAAACCTCCAAAACTGGAACCTCACCATCAGATAGAGTTTAACGTCATTCCCAGGACATGTAGACCCACAGCCACCGCCTTCTAGCACCCATAAAAAGGGGTTGTGGCTTGCCATAAGGGCAATTGGGTTGGGAAAATCATATAGGTGCTAGGGCTTGACGTGACCAGCCGATTGGTCGGAGGGGGCCTCTCCGACTGCCCGTCTAGCCCAAGATAGGGCCAAAGTGGAGTATTGCATGTCATGAACTGCTCATCCACCTGGGCTCTATCCTTAAGCATCACGGGTCGCCACCCACGACCAACAGGTGGCCCCATTGGGGGAGTCTTACCACTCTGCAGAGGTGCAGTCGGTGCATTCTAACGCCCCAACCGACAGGGCGGAGAAGAATTGGATAATAAAAACAATAGTTAAAATAGTTTGTGCTTATTCACTTGCCGTTATGATTTTTGAATTCAAGAAATATTTTCATATTCTCTTCATTTTTCAATCAATATGAAAAATAAAATTGTGCTCAGTATTATAAAGACAATATTGGGACGTAGATCAATAGTTAACAAACAGTTCTCGCATGACCAAAATCATGCGATTAAGCAACACCAGATAACCTAGATTTTAAATTTTTTCATTGCATCTTGAACAATTGGATGATCTCATTTTTTTACCAGGGGGTGTTGCAGGATGATAACGGATGGAAGATTTAGGAACACTTGTATTTATACATAAATGACTGCTGAATACTATTCATATATTTAATTTCAAATTTCAAAATTAAATAACCTAATGATTATCATGTTAAAGAAAACATAAATCTACATG
>CM042138.1:8729682-8744682 GCA_023376005.1 Doryteuthis pealeii | reverse complement strand
ACTTTTGCAATTGAAAAAAAATCACACTGGATTGTTCAATTGAACACATATCCTAGTAGAAAGGAGTTAGATTAAAACAGTTCAAAATGCCAGTTATCTCTAGACTGCAGATTCAATCCTGGTCAGGGGCAGCAGTAACATAGAATAATAATTAACACAGCTTAACACTTGTACCCCAGCTATGGTTAGTGGAATGAGAACAGGATACCACCGTGGACTGAATAAAGTGTTGGGTTCAAAGTTCCGGGATGGCTCCCAATTACAAGAAGATTCCCCAGTCCGACAAGAAATACCCGAAGAAGGCCGGAGAGCACATCGACCGAAACTTTGTACAGATAACAATGAAGACGAGGACAATAGTCTGGATAATACAAATAATGGTAATCTTTGCGGAGTTCTGTCCCGGCTTCCTGCCTCAAAAACTGCTAGCTGCTGACTGGGGGAAAAACAACACCAGCTATGATTGAAGTCTGTATCCGAAGATAAAAAAGAACCAACTTGGGGCATTTTCCACTGAAAACCCAACCCTAACCCTAAACCCCCTAGTTAAAATTAACTGTTTTATTACAAAGTTTGTAGGTTCTGTTTTTTCTGGGTGACCCTGTATAAGACTTTAAAAATACATTAATCAGATGGTAGAAGTATTTCATGTCAAAGAAACTTCACAAATATATATTCATATCTGTAATTACATTAAATCAATCTATTTCTATTATGCGTTTTTTCCACTGGTGTATGTGTACTGATCTCAGTAAAGTAAGACATATTTTGTCAAGTAGTATACTAAGTCTGAAACATGCCATGTTTTATTTTTATTCTTTCAAAATCTTCCTCTGAGTCTTTTAAGGTGATAAAAGCGACTGTTTTAACATCATGTATGTCCCGGTTTTCTATTTTAAATTCTGTTGAAGATTTTATGTTTATACTTCGCTCTATAAGTGGTAAGTCTTTTATCACTAGCTCATTAAGGATTTATATATACCATAAGTGACAGCCTACAGACGGATGTGCTCATAAGAGGAACTTTTGAAAAAGCCATCTAATATATACATATATATATATGTGTGTGTGTGTGTGTGTGTGTGTGTGTCTGTGAGTGTGTATTTAAGGAAACGGTTTAGCACAGTTGCTATAGCACCCGCCTCAGAATTGCAAGGTTACGGATTTGATAACAGTACCTGTCAACTCAGCGAATGAATAGCCTAGATTGGTTATTCTGATATGTTCGGTAAAGAGGGGAGCTGGAGATAGATGTGGTGCTCCAACTCAGCAAGAACAATCTCTCTGGTCAAACACAACTGAAAAGGGGATAGACTCCCTGGCTGTACAACTGATACCCACTAAAAGCCACTCCGTTAAATTTACTTCATATATATATATATATATATATATATATATATATATATGTGTGTGTGTGTGTGTGTGTGTGTGTGTGTGTGTGTGTGTAGCTCTATTTGTAAATAATTTATGTTGATTCTAAATATCGACATAACTCTCCAAATTTGGGTCGGATGTTGCGAAAAATGGTGCCTTTTTGTAATCTGTCTGTAAAATGAGTTCTAGATCTTTCCTACTCCTACTCCTAGCAATCGGTTTCTAAAAGCATTTTACCCCATGGAATTCAAAAATACTGTCCAAAAATCTCAAAGTTAACCAATTTTAAGTTATTAATGATTTCTGATTTGCAAAATTTGAACTGATATTGTAGCTTCGTTTCTGAGCAAATATCAAACAATCTTTTTGGAAAAAATAATGTTCAATATATGTGAAATAATAATAGAAAAACATTTGTCACAGATGCAGTGCCACGTCGGGATATTGATCTTGCTAAGAAAAATCAGAAACCATCAATAACTTAAAATTGGTTGACTTTAAAACTTTTGTGTTAGCATCTTTGGATTTCTTGTGCAAAATTGCTTTTATAAACCAATTTCCAGGAGTAGGGAAGCTCTTGAACTCAATTTACAGGCAAAAATAAATGACAAAAAGTAGCCATTTTCGCCACCCCACCAAATTTAGAGAGCTAAAAAATCAACATAACTCCGCCAATTGTTGGGGATAGTCTAATGTTAAAATAGTCCACACATGGAAAAAATTTCAGACAAATTTACTTATTTCTGGATGATTTGACATGGAATTACCCATATATATATTATATATATATATATATATATATATATATATATATATATATAAACAGGTTTTGTTTAATGTCACGGATGATTACTTATATATATAATATATATATATATATATATATATATAAAGAAAATTTTGAAAAAACAAGTGTTCCGAAAATGGGATGAATTTAATTATCGATGTTTTAACATTTCTGTTACATTGAACCTTCATCAGGATGTATCTTGGGGTGAAGAAAATGATGGATGTTTTTATATGTGACAGGAGATGAAAATCGTTTTACTTATATATTAACTAAAAAGATTTTCATCGATAAACATCGATAATTAAATTCATCCCATTTTCGGAACACTTGTTTTTTCAAAATTTTCTTTATATGGTCGGATTTATTTTCCATATTTACTCCCATATATATATAGAAAGAGATGTGTAGATAGATAGATAGAGACATACAGAGATAGATAGATAGATATGTGTGTACGTGTGTGTGTATGTGGTGGGATATATATATATATATATATATATATATATATATATATATATATATATATATATATATATATATATATATATATGGCAGATAATTATATATGCATGTATGTATATGTGTACTTACGTGTCCGTCTACATAGACGTTAGTGTTTATATGCCAGTCTGTGCATAAATATATGTCTAACATTTGATTGAAATTGAATTGTCGCGTATCTACAGGCGAAAGAAGCATCTGTGACACGATGATAAGAATATAAATGATAACAAACTTTCTTTCCCGCCAGCGTCGATGAATGATTAAGAAAGGCGCCAACCTAAATATGTGCTTCCATACTTAGTCTAGGTATCTGCTTCCATACTTAGTATTAATATACATTCATATTTCTACTGCATATTTCTAAATTAAAAGTTAAGTTAAACAATTTACTCTTTTGTCCAAAATTCGAAGACATATTCTACAGGAATTATTTAACTAGGTTAAAAATGTTAACTGTTTATATAAAGCTTATTGTAATGAACCATTAATTTAATTCCATACATCCTAGCTACATTGTATGTAAGTATTGATAGGTACAGTTTAAAATGATATACGATATCAGTTATCTATAATAATTTGCTCAACGTCACTCCACAGATGGTGCTCGTGCATAAATTATGGGAGATTTTCGCGCGTCTGTTGGCTGACCAATATACTCATATTGAAGCGAACAAATTAGTGTTATTTTTCTACTAGCTCGACCTGTGTATATACCACAGTATGGTAATTTAATTATTACAAAATTTGGTATGTTTAATTAAGAACTGTTGCAAAATAGTTCAATAAGTAAAAAGTATAATAATCTTCATTTAACTCTCTCTCACTCTTTTTTCTTCTTTTCCTCTTTTCCTTATGTTTGATTGAAACAAATTAGCCTAATCGCTTCTACGCGCTCATGCCCTTCCCTCTATATATTTCCTCTACTCCATTTCTTTCTTTCTTTCTGATATTTTTCTGTATAGCTTTTCCAATAATAACGGAATGGTCCATAATTCACCTCATGGAACAACATCCATAAGAAATAACAATTCGGTGGATAAGCAACACCAAATAATCAGGATCTAAATTTTTACATTTCCTCTTGCACGATTTGAACGGTTTCATTTTAACCAGGTGGTGTTGCAAGATTGTAACGGTCGTACAATTAAGGAATATGAGTATTGATATATAGATAATATATTTTGTAGTCCATATAATTCTTCCATTGTTGTGGCAGTGTGTGTATCAAGTTGATGAAAAGAAGAAAAAAACAAGAGTAGATATGACTTCCTATCAACTTTTCCTCCAATCAAACTTTCAAGCTTATATATTATCTAATATAAATAATTTGCAGTTGTATGGCTCCAAGTATTCCTATCTAATACTAGTGATTTATATGAAATTCTATAGTTTCAAATAATTACATCTGAAAACATGAAATTGTTTATAACCCCCCCCCCAAAAAAAAAAGAAGTAAATATAAATATAGAATGTATGTAATATTTGTATGAGTCTGCTGATAATTCTTCAAGTGAGGATCTCTGTCAGAGAAATTTCTTTTTCTTCTTTTTAATTGAAATATCTTCCAAAACAAATAAACCTCTTTAAAAAGCTCTTAAGAGAACTGGTATAGTGTTCAATCTTTTCTATTTTTCTATTATTGTTTTTGTTGGATTTTGTGTAAAGTATTCAACTCTGTTACAAGATGAATGCAAAACTATAACTAGAGTTTGGTAGGTGGCTTATATGGAGCTTTGGATTGTTCCATTATGAACTCAGGCAAGTTCATTTCCTGAGTTCTGATTGGCTGTTGGATTTCAGGGTGAGTAAGAACATGGATAAGTACCCACTCTTCAGCCATCACCTTGCATTATGCCAGCAGCATGCAAGGACTATTTAAGTTACAGCTTGCCTGTTGTTCTCGTCTGCTAACTCGACGGTAGTTAGAACCCCACTGCGACGGTGAGTATCATATTGTTTCTATATCTGGAGGATAACTTCTACAGTTTTGTTTTACAATTTAAAAATATTTATGACATAAATTAAATGTTTTATGTTTATTCATAAAATCATGAGAGCAATAAAAAGTTTAGTCATGTTTATCTTGTCAAGTTTAGTGTTATAGGTGATATTCTCTATAGACTAATAGAATGCGCCGACGGTTACTATAAGTAACAGGGACAATTATGGCTTGAGAGTAAGCCAATGCGAGTCAGCTCATAACTCTATTGTTGGATGTAATTCCCACTTTTCTTTACTGTAATTGTCTACTCTTTTGTTAATACATTTTCCTAAATTTGTTACCCGTCGTTTTGTTCTTATTTTGACCCCTTAAAACCCCACAACATTTAGTAATCAATATAAAATATCTATGCAGTGTAATGTGTGTAAGTGTTTAATAAATGTTTCATAAGTGTTTAATAAGTGTTTGATAAATGTGTTATGTGTTTAATAAGTGTTTAATGAGTTTAATCAATGTAAAATAAGTGTTTAATGTGTTTAATTCATAAGTGTTTAATGTGTTTAATCGATGTAAAATAATTTGTGTAGTGTAATGTGTTTAAGTGTTTCACACCATTACACTTGTGTTTTGTGTAAAATATACCATGTCATAAGAGTCCAGTTCTGGAGCTGTGTAAAGTGTAGATACATCTCTTCGTTTACATTACCTTAAATAACAAGTTCCCTGGTTAGTTAACATTAGATCTTGTCTTCTGACTGGGATTAGGCGATCCATCTGTATCTGTATCAAAGCCCCAGAGAATATTATTCGTCTCAACCCCTATAAGCGATTCCGGTTATTGCATATATCATTCAGTTCCATGGTAAAAATGTAATTTCTGGCACAATTCCCAATGATTCCCCTTTCCCACCCAGTCGTGTTCTGTACTCCCTTTCTGCTAGTTAGATGTATTCGTTTTTTTTAATATGATTAAGTGCTTCTTCGCTGTTTCCTCACATCCTACACATGTTAATGAATTATTATTATTTTCACTCCTTTCTAGTTTTTCACATCAGCATTAACTGATTGCATTTCACTGGAGTCTGAGTGACAACAAGTCTCCTCAGGGCTCCAAGAGTCTTCTGAGTATTCTAGCCGATTGCAACAATGCAATATTCTGGATGGTCTCAGCACTTCCTCTGATTTCCAGATCTTCCAGTCTTTTTTCTATGTTTTTGTGAATCGTTCCAAGTGCACCAACTACAATTGGTATCACTTTCACCCTCATATTCCACAGCTTTTTCAATGCTCTGGCACGGTCCATGTATTTGTCCATCTTTTCGTTTTCCTTCAACTTCATCCTTTGATGTACTGGGAACGCAAAGTCTACCAGTTAACACGTTCTCCTTTTGTTTTGTTAATCAACACTAAGTCTAGTCTCCTGGCTGGGACAGGGTGACCCGTCTTTATACCGAAGTCTCAGAGAATTCTATGCGTTTCATTCTCAAGAACAGATTCTGGTTTATGCATATACCATTTTTTTTTCTATGGTCAAAATTTATTTTTGGCATAATTCCCAGTGGATCACCTTCCCAATCCAGTCGTTCCTAGCTTTGTATTCCCGTTGTGCTAGTTTTCTACATTCGCTTTATACATGGTTTACAGTCTCGTCTCAGTCAACCCACAGTCTACATTTACTATTTTGTTGTGTCTTATTATTATTATTATTATTATTATTATTATTATTATTATTGTTATGTTGTTGTTGTTGTTGTTGTTGTTGTTGTTGTTGTTGTTGTTGTTGTTTTGAGTTTTCACATCAGCATTAGCTGATGGTCTTTCACTGGAATCTGAGTGACAGCAAGTCTCCTCATGTCTCCAGGACTCTTCTGAGTATTTTGCCAGATTGCAGCAGTGCAGATTTCTGAAACTTTCCAGACCCTTTTCCAATCCTTTTGGGACTGTTCCAAGTGCACCATCTACAATTGGTATCACTTTCACTTTCATATTCCATAACTTTTTCAGTTCTCTGGCAAGGTCGAGATATTTGTCCATTTTTTTCATTCATCCTTCAGCTTCACCCTGTGATCTGCTGGCACTGCAAAATCCACCAGTTGACAAGTTCTTTCTTTTTTGTTTATCAATACTAGGTCGGGTCTTCTTGCTGGGATAAGGTGATCCGTTTTTATGTCAAAGTCCCAGAGAATTTTATGCGTTTCGTTCTCAAGAACAGATTCTGGTTTATATTATTATTATTATTATTATTATTATTATTATTATTATTATTATTGTTGTTGTTATAATTGTTATTATTATCATCATTATTAGTAGTAGTAGTTGCAGTAGTAGTAGTAGTAGTAGTATCTATTCTTCTTCTTCTCCTTATCATCATCAAACAAAAGTACCCACTCATTGTACACCAATTCAGGGTCTTCTAAAATGCCATTTAATTGTTTACATGCCCCATAATGCCGTCCAGCCATAACCTTCAATCGGCACAAATCATTAAAATACTAATAAAAGCAAAGCCCAAACGGTTGTCATCACTTTTTTGTGCGTTCTATTGCTAGTTATTAACACCAGTTTTTACTGGTGTTTTTTCACTGAAGTCTATGCCGCTTCACATCTAAATGTTTTGTCTCTGTTTTTGAAAAGGAAAGTTTTTTTTTCATTTCAGCAAGTAGTCATTTATTTTACAATAAATGTTTTGCTTTGTTTATTTTTTGTGCTTGCCTTCAAATGTCTAAGATTGAATTAACATTATTCGACATATAGAATGAGGTTTCCTTTGCCAAACATTTGTCATACTTCAGCTTTCTTTTGTTCATGAATTCGATAAACCCGAAAACGTTAACAACAGAATAGTAAAGAACACGTCTGATTATTACTCTTTGACATTAAACCCAGAAGTCTTAAATTACAAATGGACATCAGTGATATCTACAATGATATTTGCTAAGCGATTTGTTTCGAATTTAAGAAACCCTTAAAGTCATATCAGGATAATGGAGATCTGACCGAGAAGAGATTACCAACACTTATGGGATTGTATTTTTGTATATCTTGCGTTTGTTGTTTGTTTATGTGTGTGTGTGTGTGTTGTGTGTGTGTGTGTTCGTGTATGTGTGTGTGTGCGTGTGTGTGTGAGAGAGAGAGAGAGAGAGAGAGAGAGAGTGATATAGAATGAGATAGACTGAGAGAGAGAGATAGTCTGGAGATATATATAGTCTGAGAGAGAGAGATTGAGAGAGAGAGAGAGAGAGATTGAGAGAGAGAGAGAGAGAGAGAGAGAAAGATTGAGAGAGAGAGAGAAAGAGAGTGATATAGAATGAGAGTCTGAGAGAGAGAGAGAGAGAGAGATAGTCTGAGAGTCTGAGAGAAAGAGATAGTCTGAGAGATAGTCTGAGAGAGAGATAAAGGTGGGGAGGGAGAGAGAGAGAGAGAGAAAGATATAGACTGAGATAGACTGAGAGATAGACTGAACGAGAGATAGGCTGAGCGAAAGATAGACTAAGAGAGAGGGAGAGAGAGAGAGAGAGAAAGAGAGAGAGAGGGGGGGGAGAGAGAGACTTAAAAATAGAGAGAGTGTTTTGTGGATGCATAACTTGAATACCATTGTATTTTTTATACTTTGTGTTCTTATGTATCTACGGGCGCGCGATATATATCTTATTATAATGGAGATTGTGTGTTTTTCTGTCTGTAACCGAAACTATATTACTACTCAAGTCACAATTCCCTTAGTTATTTACGTCACATTCTCCATGATTCTATTTCTATTTAAACCTCAATTAATAATAAAACTGTTTGACATTATTAATACTGTTGGCCTTACCTAAATACTAATAACATGCAATTGTATTTATATATACACTAAAATACCAGTTTTCAGTGTAAACGTAAAGCTAATTTGCATATTGATATTTAAAAAAACTGATTTTAATAAAAATGTGCTTGGTATTATTGATTTCTAATTGTTTGGTTTTATCTTAATGAATATGAGTAAAAATCTCTTTAATAAATCCTAAAAGAAATTCATTAACAAGAAGAAATAACTGTAAATTTATTCTTTACTTCCTATTTTAACTAAATAGTTAAATTAGGAAGTGATGAAAGAGTAAGTTTCAGTTGTTCTATTTTCCGATTATACCCCCTCCGTTTCAAATCTTTTTATTTGAATTCTTAATTTGTTTCATTAGCTTTTCTGATTTAATCTAATATTTTATTACATTTAAACTTAAATACTTGCACCCGGAGGGTGCATATATTTGCTAGTATATATATATATATATATATATATATATATATATATATATATATATATATATATATATAGAGAGAGAGAGAGAGAGAGAGAGAGAGAGAGTTTATATTTGTGTGTTGGGGTAAGGTTATAACTTAGATACCCACCTACAAAATGAACACATTTTTCCCACTTCCTGTAATTTCAGACGAGAAATGTGAGACTCCAACTTCAATACGTCACTTCCTGTTGACATCATGATCCATTTATTCAACCGTTCGATCCATTGATTCTTTGTTTTCTCGCACTTTTATCTCGACAGACAGCGATCATTATTCAAACCATTAAGCTTTCTAAAAACAGATCTAGATTCTTCGCCTTTCAAAACCGTAGACCGAATGATAGTCCTATTTTTCGGTTGCATTAAATCGGAAAAGAGTTAAAACACAAAAAAACTATTCAGGTAAGATGGGAGGTGGGGGCCTTTTGGGATCAGAAGAATTAACGCTGGTCATACAATGCTCTTAGTTTGTTGTATCTATTAATACTTTGCTTACCAAATTTCTCCAGATTATCATATAAAAAAGATACAAAGAAAAGACAAAGGATGAGACGTAGATAAACAATTTTAAAAAGTGGAGATTACTGCAAAAAAAGTAGGAAAATTAATCAGTTTAAAAATTATTGCGAAAGTCTAAAACAATGGAAACGAACAAGATCATTGTCATGATATTCTGAGAAATCTAAGAATATCCTGAATAATATAGTAAAAAGTATTAACTATTTATTGGGAAAAAGAAAAGTATAAAAGTTAAAAAAATAAATGGAAAGGTAAGAGTTGCAGCCCTTGTCCAGAAAAAAAGGAGTTAGTTCCCTTAGGGTTTGTTTTGATTTGAAAAATGACCGGGAAAAAATTGACTGAGAAGCAGACGGTAATTAGACAGACGAGAAGAGACGATAGTAGAGAGACGGTTAGAAGGGAGTTGATAATGGTTTTTGGGAGTTGATAGTTGAATTAGGAGATTAGAAGGAAAAAGATGAATAATTAAGAGTGGGAAATTTGGATCGAAAAGAATAAGAATTATTGCCAGAAAGTGATTTATTATTTATTTATCAAGGGTAAAGGTTAAGGAAATTGGAAAAGAGATTATTATTTGAAGAAAACCGAATTGATTTGAAAGGGAAAGAAACGAAAAAAGTGATTGTTTTTGGAAACGGATTTAAAGTAAAAAGAAAAAGAGAAAAAGAAGGAACTTATATTTAATGAAAAAAAAATAAGGAAAGGAAAAGAAATAATAACAAAAAAAGGAACTTATGTTTTAACGGACAAAAAAGAAAAAGAAAGCTATTTATTGGACGGTAAACAATTTTGTTTCATGGACTTTTATGTATTTTACATCTGTGTTTCAGAAAAGCAAAAAGTAAATAATAATTATCTTTATAAAAATAAAATAATTATTTATCACTTATAAATTGTTTTATTGACTGAATCTTTTTTATTTTGCTTGAAAGAAAAACATTCCATATTTTCCCCTGAAATATTATTTCCTTGGAGAGTCAATTGCCTAACCACTTAGGACCCACACGACTCGGTGAAGGCGTTTGAATAAATAGACAGAACACTTCGTGACAATCATGAAGACAATGCTTTCATAAATATAAATACGAAGGTGTAACCCATAGTTTCGTTTTCAACGTTTTTGACTGAGAAATTTACTTGGTATTTTTACTTGTTTGATGCGCTATTTCAGATTTCACTAACTAAACACACCAGAACTCATTCAATTCAAATAAAGTCCTATTATTATTGTAATCTGAGTATTTCTGCACAATTATAATGAAATAACTATCAGTTTTTATACTCTTGTTTAGGCGTAGTGGGAGAGTTGCTGTGAGCGATTTAAAGTGGACAAAGTGTTATTTTGTAATTTCTCTGTGGATAACTATATATATATATATATATATATATACATGAGAAGTGGAGGATTGAGGCAGTCCAACACAATGTTGAAAATAGAGGAAAAGGTGGATATAACAACACAACAATTCAGGCGAATTATAAAATAAATATAGTTTTTGTGTTGTTATATCCAACTCTTCCTCTATTTTCAACCACGCACATACAGACAGACACACAAATAAATCTATAATAGCCAAATGAATCTCGTCAAGCATTCGACACATCCACTATTCAGAGTACTGGGTGTTGTAGGAGAAATTATCTCACAGTGTGTCAGATTTAGTTATTCGCATTATTATATATGTAGATGCAATTTACATAAATGCGCATGTGCACACTCAAGCACACATATTCACAAACACATACACAAACACACACACACACATATTCACAAACACACACACGCGTATATATATATATATATATATATATATATATATATATATATATATATATATATGTGTGTGTGTGTGTGTGTGTGTATGTGTGAGTGTATGTGTGTGTTGGTGGTTTTGTATGTGTGTGTGAGAGAGTGAGAGACAGACAAACAGAAAAAATACAGTTGTAATGGCCATATACATACTAACAGATCTGCACAATATATATATTATATATATATATATATATATATATATATATATATATGTGTGTGTGTGTGTGTGGAGAAAAGTAGACAAACACGGGATGTTGTACAAACTGATCCAGTAACATCCCGTGTTTGTCTACTTTCTCCACATACTGTAGAATCAATTTTCTCGTTTTACTCCCATATATATATATATATATATATATATATATATATATATATATATATATATATATATATATATATTATTATTATTATTTTTATTATTGTTATTATTATTATCACTTGCACGTGCGCGTGCGACGAAGGAATTATGAATTATGTATTGCTAAATAAGAATAAAACTAGGAGTTATTGTATTTTTTTTATCAATAATTGTCTCGTGGTACTTCTATATTCTATGTTTTGTTTTATTTATAGTTTACAAGAAAAATAATTGAAGTCTAGTCACCTCAAAATAATTGAATTAGATTGTTATAGTCTGATAAAGGAAAAACTAGATAGATCAGTTGTTGGTCTTATCTGACGAAATAGAAAAAAATAACAAATAAGTTTGAGGTCAAATTTTTATAAGCTTTTCTATCTAAGCAACAAACATGAATTTTCTGTTTTCTAGCTTCTATAGAAAAACTTCAATTACATGAGTAGATATTGTATATATATATACATATATTTTATTTGTTATTAATATATTAATAATATAATTATTATTACACAACCATTATAATAAAAAATTACAAAAACACACACAACCTATCAAATATCGGACATATTCTGCCAAAATAATAATTCAATGCCTGAAGAAGATAACAGATTTGAAACACGTGTTGCATTCATATGTAAGTTAATAAAAATTATTTAAAAAATCATAATCCTTTTTGGAAACCTTCTTTTTTATAAAATATCTATTTTCCTCCCGTTGGACCCGTAATAACACTTTTCATATATATATATATATATATATATATATATATATATATATATATAGAGAGAGAGAGAGAGAGAGAGAGAGAGAGAGATAGACAGATAGATAGACAGAGTCAGAAAGAAAGAGAGAAGGAGAGAGAGAACGAGAAAGAGAGAGAGAGAGAGAGAGGGGGGAACTACACAAGAATGATGCATGCTGTCTTGAATGTACTGTGAAAGCAACATAAATATATAAATGTATATATATATATATATGTATATATATATATATATGTGTGTGTGTGTGTGTGTGTCTAAAAAATAAAGTCTTTGATGTGGCCTAAAGTCGGTTTCAACCAAACAGCGAGGGAGTGTATCCCCTTTTCACTAACGCTAGACCAAGGAGATTGTTTTGCCGTGTGAGGTGGAGAGTCACACCTACCATCAACACCTCATTTTACCCCATAGAACGCTGTGCTACTCATACGCTGTGTTGTGAGGGCTTGTATCGGACCCGACAATATGTGGTTCTTTGTCGGACGCTCTACGGATTGAGCTAAATATATATATAAATGGTAAATGTGACTGAATGTCATGATGTCAATTATATTATATATCATATATAAGTAAAGAAATAACAAAAGACTTAGGGATTTTGCATTATAGCCTATTTCGGGTAGCTTGAATTTGAAAACAGATTTTTTTTTGTTTATATTGACAATATAAAAAAAATCTGTTTTCAAATACCTTAAAAGTAATAAAGAATTCATCATTCGCATCTGATGAGTAGGGAGAATTAGACAATTTGTCTAAACTCCCCGAAATAGGCTATAATGCAAAATCTCTAAGTCTTTTGTTATTTCTTTATTTATAAATTTGCTCTGTGACTCTAACAATAAGAGCACACTTTGTGCTCTCAAACTACGACAGGTTGTTTAAAAAAAAACTCCAATGTCCTAAGGAAGATTTCTTCTCTGGACTTTTGGATTATAAATCATATAATATATATATATATATATATATATATATATATTATATATATATATATATATATATATAAGTGACATCATGACATTCAATCACATTTACCATTTGATAAACATTTATTGAAATTATTCAAACACGCTGTGATATCCATACTTTTGAAATATATGTAAATGGTAAGGTGATGGGTTGGATTTTACGACATGTCAACCCTTGTTGGGTTATTTCATGCCGAAGACGTTCTTGTTTTATATATTCTTGGTAGATATTCAATTAAAAAAAGGGCAGGTATTTAATTAAAAAAAAAGATGCTATAAGTTTAAGTGGTGGAATAAAGCACAACTTATATCACCAATTAAAACTTATTTTTTCATCTATTTGACCCGTAGAGGAGACCTAGCATTCCGGTTCAGGATGTCACACACACCAGAACTTCAGAATTGGAACCCGCCAACTTTTAAACTCAAAATAAACAAAGAGTTATATTTTATTTAGAAAAAGAAAATATGACTGACCCAGCTTTCTTTGTTGCATAAAAAATGAAACAATTTCATATTTACTTGCAGGTAAAACTAATTCTTTAAAATATTTCAAGTTAAAAGAATAATAATCAAAGAGAAAGATATTAACTAATGAAAACAAAACATCCAGAAAAAACACAAGCCCGCATGAGCAGGATGTGACACAATGTCAATTTCTTAAGCGCCGTTTAACAGGCTTGAATTCAGAGTTTTCCTTCAACTAGGCTGGTTACCTAGCCAAGGTTAAAGAGCCCAGTCTGCCCTACTATTTACCCATAGTTGGAGGGAGAGTAGTTGGATGCATATCTTTCCCAAGGGTATTGGTGCTATTTCAATTCTTACATCATTATAGATCTTAATCTAGTTAACGTCATACCCAGGACACAATATATGAAAAGTTTCATAAACGTGAGCATCAAATGACTAATTATTTCACATTTCATTTCGGATATTCCATATATTATTAAAATCTTTATATATATATATATATATATATAATATATATATATATATATATATATAATCTGCCACTCGTTTTCATTTCATGGCGTTGCCATTTCTTACGTTTCTGGAACTTTTGGTTTCTTCAAAATTTCATAATCAAATGAGGAGAAATTATTTAAAAAGCCTTTCATGTTACGGTGTAGAGTCAGAGCAGAGGATTCTTCCTATTTCGAAATGAGGAATATTGTTGGTGAATCTGAAAATGGAACGAGAGGAAATCAAATAGAATCTTAATTAAAAATCCAAATTTCGGAACTCAAAAAAGTGCTATCTTATGAATCATTAATTAAATTTCATAATTTTTACATGTTTCAGATTTAACAGGGCAATGTCATTCAATCATGAGAAATATATTTTAGGATAGAGGATGATGTGATGGGTTGTATCCAATTCTGTATAGATCTAGCAGTATTTTATTTTCTATACACGTGTTACTCATATGGAATATCGACGAAACTCAAGCCCCAACAGAATACAAAATGACAAAGAATTGTGTATTTCCATTCCATGCAAAGTATACATAGAAGTAAAATATGTAAGTAAAATATGGTTTAAATCCGATAGTATACAGAAAGAACAAAGTATTCCTGAAAGGATAAATTAATTATAGATGGTGAATTCGATGTTAAAACGTTTCCGTTATCTGAACTCTGATGAAAATATTTGCAGAATAACATTGAAGATGAGTGTATATATATATATATATA
>CM042138.1:8682182-8724682 GCA_023376005.1 Doryteuthis pealeii | reverse complement strand
TCCAGTTTTGGAGGTTTGGGGAATGTGGATCACCCCTTCATCACCATTGCTCCCTGGTCCACTCTGACCCGGAGGGGTAGTACCTGTTAGGGTCCCATCTATGGGTTAAATAGAAAACATAATTTTATAAACAAAATTGTATAATCCATTAAAAATGAAATTATTTCAAAACTTTGTTAGCATTAAACATTATTTTTACTAATAGAAGTATTCGGCATAAAATAACCCAACATTAGACAGTCCTCATCGTTTTTTAAAACAAATCTTATTATAATGGAGATTATGTGTTTGTTTGTTTGTAACCGAAACTATATCACTGCTCAAGTCACAATCCATTTTGTTATTATACATCACATTCTCCATGAATCATTTTTATTCAAGCCTCAATTATTACTAAAATTGTTTTTCATTATTAATACTGCTGGCCATATCTACATACTAATAATATTCAATTGTATTTATACATGCAACAAAATAGCGGTTTACAGTGTGAATGGGAAGGCTAATTTGCATATTGATCTTAAAAAATAGATTTTAATTAATATATGCTTAGTATTATTGATTTCTAATTGTTTGGTTTTATCTTATTGAATATGAGCAAAAATCTCTTCAATAAATTTTAAAATAAATCCATTAACAAGAAGAAATTACTGTAATATTATTCTTTACTTCCTATTCTAACTAAATAGTTAAATTAGGAAAATTTACCAATGAAAGACGGGAGTAAGTGAAATTGATGGAATAGTTAGTTTCAAAGTTGTTCTATTTTTCGATTATACCCCCTCTGTTTCAACTCTTTTTATCTACATTCTTATTCAGTTTCATTAGCCTTTCTAATTTAATATGATATTTTATTATAAAATTTAACTAAAATACTTGCACCCGGAGGGTGCATATATTTGCTAGTTTTAATAAATACATGACTGGTATTATATATCTATATATAGTTTGTTTTATTTTAATACATATCTAAAGTTTACATTTCTAATTGTTTTATTTTTTAATCCTTTAATGAATTTAATGATTTTACTTACTTAGGGTACAAACTAGCTAACATTTAATTTTTTACTCCCACCCCCCAGGCAATATGTTTCAAAAATCTATTTTTACATCGCCCGGAGGGTTTTTTTATTTTCTACTAGTCCAATTAAATATTGGACAGGCTCATCACTGTTTAACTTCTATGATCTCGCGAGAACCGGTGTTTTAAACGTTGCTTGACCGGAAACCAACTGTTTAATTTTACAAACATTAGACGAAATCATTTGTTCAAATGAATATTCACATAATACGAATAAGTGAATAAGTCGTTGGGGTGGCTTAAAGTCAAAACAGCAAGAGAGTCTATCCACTTTTCACTAGCGCTAGACTGAGGAGATTGTTTTCGGCGTCTGAGGTGGAGCGCCACACCTACTATCAGCTCCTCACTTTACCGCACATATCCATATGCTACTCATACACTGGGTTTACGAGAGCCGCCATCGAACCCAGAACGTTGTGGTTCCTAGTCCAACGTTCTAAGCACTGAGCTAAAGAACCTTATTATTGACTAACGTATGTTACTTTGGCGAAGTTCTTTAAATAAAGAGTAAAGTGTTATTAACGGGCTAGCCTATCGTTCAATTGCTTGACTGTTAATTAATTTTCCCCAACTTCCGCCATTCGACGTTCAATGCCACATTCAGTTAATGACTTGCGAACACGCTGTGTTTCAGCCCGCTGAAATATTTACACTGATGAGCTGCAGAGTTATGATCCTTTGATTATTAAGGTGTTGATCGCCCGTGTAGCCGTAAACCAGCTCTCACCGTACAGGTATGGGATTTAGTGCTAGTAAGATAAGAGCAAGTCTTTTAACAGCTGAAAGCGCCAGGGTAGATTGTCTACAGAATGATAGATTTATTTGTTCCCCCCTCGGAGGCGTATGGTGTAATGCTTCCCGCCGGAGAAAATGAACACGACAAGACAATGTCAAATCCTGCATGTAACTGTTTGCCTTTTACATTTCACTAATAACCCCGTGAAAGGTACGAATCCGACTATTCCCACTCCAACTATGCGTAAATACTAGTGTAATATATTGTCTGATCTGTGCACCCAAGGACCAGGCTGAATAGGAAGTGCATGGGGGTCAGGTGCTGCCTGGAAACGAAAACAGGATGTGGCCCTGACATGACCTTTTGCACCTGGAAATGCAGGTGAACATTTGACATGATTAAGGTGCATAAATCTATAGGCGTAGCCCATAGCCAATGAAAACAGCCTGCGTGGGAGAAGAGGCGTGTCTACAGAAAAACTGCGTAGGTGTCACGAACAAAGAGGCGTGACACCAGGGGTCAGACTACAATAAAAGAAGCCCGTAGAGATCGATTAGAGAGACAACGATCTGGTTTGAGATCACTTGAAAATAACTCCCAAAAGCTCCACGTTTACGTAACCCTGCCAACGACTCTCAGCTGTACACAACCGAGGGAATTAACATCTCATCTCACATTTTCCTAAATACAAATGTTTGTGTTCTGCAGACTGGGATCTTTAACTCTGGTAAGGAAACAGCTGTAGGAGAAGGAAAACTCTGAATTCAAACCAAAGGGACTCTTTTCTCGTAAGTCAAAAAACTGCTTTCGTAGCTGCTGTATATTGAGACCAATTCGCGTCCAGGTCAATCATGCATCCGAAGCTTTCAGTCCAATCAATTTAACCTTTCAGTGTCTTTTTTTTTTCAGAATTAAACATTCACTACACTACATTATAAAATGAATAGGTGATCCTATTCATTATGTTACAACAATAGATCCCCCTGGTACAGGTCTGTTGCCAGGAGAGTTTAAAAAGTTATAAGCCTCACCCAGAAAGACGAGACTCTCCATGTAAAAAAAAAAATAGACTAAATCAATTTGGCGGTTGGTTTTAAAAACTATCACAATGCAAGTATAAGGAAAATACGGGGTAACTATGTTTTTTGTTTAATTACCTTTGGGTTGTTCTCTTAATATTTTGGGATAAAAAATAACTTGGTCCGAAGATTTCTGAAAGCACGAAGACCTGGAAGGAGCTGTTAACTGTCACTAAAATCTGCTCATTCTGCAGTTTACTCGTATGGTAATGTCTGTTCCTCCGAATTATTCGTGTGTGTGTGTGTGTGTGTGTCTGTTGTGTGTGTGTGTGTGTGTGTTTCTCTCTTAGAATAAATCAGATTTCTGTCTAAAATTTATTGTTGGCGATGTCCATACAATGGGTAAAGGGAGAGTGACAAATATACAAAAATACACTAAACAGGGGCCGTGTAGTCACAAGTTATCAACGACTTTTTTTTAATAACTCTCGTACATAAAATGGGACAATGTATCTTCCACTTTAATGATAGGATCCAACGGTTCTCACCGGAAAGATATATAAAATATCCCAAAGACTGACCCTGCTTGCTGTTTTTCCACAGCGCATACTGTTATCATCACTCTATTGGTTGAAGTCGCTTATGTACCCTGGCGCGCACCTTTATTCTGGAGAAACCACATTCACCAGAGCAGGTGTCGTTCTTCCAATGATAGAATGTCCATTTCAGACACATGCGTGCCATTGAAAATAACAATTTGGCGACTGCTGTCGATTTCGGTTCCGTAGTGAGAAAACTGATGATGCATGATTTGCATACTTAGAATACAATAGTAATATAGTCACATTGTTCTATGAGGATTATTATTTTTTGTATTTTTTGTATATTTCGGACTATTGTCCTCATCTTTATAGTTATCTACCTACCTTTTCGGCCGATGTAGGTTATCTACCTACCTTTTCGGCCGATGTACCCTCCGGCCTTCTTCTCGTATTATTCTTTGTATTTTTTGTATATTTCGGACTATTGTCCTCATCTTTATAGTTATCTACCTAACTTTTGGGCGATGTACCCTAGGCCTTCTTCTCGTATTTCTTGTCGGAATGTGGAAACTTCTCGAACCCGAGATTTTCCTCTTCGAACTTGGGACCCTTCTCTTTGAATTGTAACCTGGAGCCTTCACGAAACTTCGAACCCAACCCTTTATTCAATCCACGGGGATATACTGTTCTCATGCCATCAACCATTACTGGGTACAAGTGTTAAACTGTGTTAAATATTCTGTTACTGTTGCCCATGAATAAGATGAAGACAATAGTCTGAATGATATAAATGATATGAATTATCAAGCCTCATCTAAAAAAAAACTTTAAAAAAACAGAGAAAATTTTTTTTTTCGTAAAATTTGCTGTTTAAATGCTCGTTTTAGTATTCACATTTTGTTAAAACTCTTTCAGAAATTAATTTTGTGATTACATAATTGTCCGTTCTCATAAAATTCTCCTCTTGAGTGGCATCTTTAACCAATGATTATAACACGCTTCCAGTCCTAACCTTTCAATGTCTCTCCCCAGAATTTAACTTTTTACTTTAAATTCAAGTAGTCTACACTACATTAAAAAGGAATTGGCTACCCCATTAATTATTTATAACAATAGATTCTCCTTATTATATATATATATTATATATATATATATATATATATATATATATATATATAATATATTAGAAAGGAAGGAAAAACTCAACACCGTAATTCCATAATAAATTTATTTCGACCAAAATTGCAAGAGATTCACTGTATTTATACATACTGGATCATACAATAGTAATACAGTGTATCTTAGAAATCACATATAGAATCATCCCTTACTATCAAGTTTTGGATACCCCCCATCTATATATATATATATATATATATATATATATATATATTATATATATATATATATATACAAATTCTACGCACGAGCAGGATGCGTCACAAGGTCAATCTTTTTAAGCGGATTTTAACAGGTTTGAATTCAGAGTTTTCCTTCTCCTAGACTGGTTTATTATGGGTAAAGAGCCCAGTTTGCCCTACTATTTACCCATAGCCGGAGGGATAATTGGATTCATACAAAGGGTATTAGCGAAGGATATTAGCGCCATGTGAAATGCAAACAGCTTCGCCCAGGAATTGAACTCGTGTCGACGAGTCCATATCCTACGACTACAACCATTACACCACGACTCTCCTTGTACAGGTATCTTGCCATAAATATGTGTCCCTCTTATTCAATAATCTTTCAGTGCGGGGAGAGTTTAAAATCATTATAAGCCTCACCCAGAAATAATTTGAAGATAACAATTTAGAGCAGTGGTTCTCAAATAGTGCGCCCGGAGACACTGGTGCGCCCCAGAAATTTTTCAGGTGCGCTCCGTAATATTCCTGAAAAATCTATCTACATATGAAAAGCAAGGTCTCATCAAGCTCATGTCTCTCATTAACACAGGAATGAATAAACTTCATAGAGGTATGTTAAGTTTGCTTTTGTTAAATGTGTTATTTTTTATATATTCAACAGTTAACTTAATAATACTAGCAAATATATGCACCCTCCGGGTGCAAGTATTTAAGTTTTAATGTAATAAAATATTGTATTAAATTAGAAAGGCTAATGAAACTAAATAACAATGCAGATAAAAAGATTTGAAACAGAGGGAGTATAATAAAAGATTTGAAACAGAGGGAGTATAATAAAAAATGGAACCACTGAAACTTACTCTTCCATCACTCTCGTCTTTCATTGTTATTTTTTCTAATTTAAGTATTTAGTTAAAAGAGGAAGTAAAGAATAAAATGACAGTTATTTTATCTTGTTAATGGATTTCATTTAAGATTCATTGAAGAGATTTTTGCTTATATTCATTAAAATAAAAACAAACGGTTAGAAATCAATAATACTAAGCACATATTTATTAAATTCGATTTTTTAATATTAATATGCAAATTAGCCTTCCCGTTCACACTGTAAACCGCTATTTTGTTGTATATATAAATATAATTGCATGTTGTTAATATGTAGATATGGTTAACAGTATTAATAATATAAGACAATTTTATTAATAATTGAGGTTTAAATAAAAGTAAAATCATGGAGAATGTGATGTCAATAACTAAGAGAATTGTGACTTGAGTAGGAATATAGTTTCGGTTACAGACAGAAAAACACACAATCTCCATTATAATAAGATATTAGTCCTATTTTGTATACAGTACGCTATCAAGTATCTGTAGTACTGTAAGTGCACCCAGACTGTAAAAAGTTTGAGAACCACTGATTTAGAGACTGCTGTTGGTTTTGGTTTCTTAGTGAGAAAGCTAATAATGAATTATTTGAATAGTTAGAATATTAACAGTTGCTGGTTGGTTGGATTTACGGCATGTCAACCCTTGTTGAGTTATTTTATGCCGAAGACGTTTAATTTTAATCATTCTTGATGGCTTCTCAATTTTTTAAAACTCATTTTTAAATTTATTTTTTCTATTTAACCTATAGTTGGGACCCTAAAAAGTACTACCCCTACGGGTTAGAGAGGACCTGGGAATAATGGTGATGAAGAGGTACTCCATGCTTCACAGAGCTCCAAAATTGTATCCTGAGTCATATATATATATATATATATATATATATATATATATATATATATATATATATATATACACTATCCTTGTACGTATACGCAGGTTGACAAGTTTACTTGTTAATATTAGGTCTCTTCATATAACTGGGGTAAGGTGATTTTTCAGCAGTTATTCTATGTGTTTGTAAGCCTTCGTCCCATAGAATTCATCATTTAACTTCCTGTGAGGTTTTCAAACCAGCGAGAGGGAGTAAAAACAAGTATCCTCAGGTCTCCAGGACTCTTCTGAATATTAAAACCGATTTTAACCCCGCTGTTTTCTGGGTGATCTCAATTCTTCCTCTTATTTCTAATTCCTCTAGTCTGTTTTCTAAACTTTTGAAGACCGTTCAAAGTGAGCAAATTACAATTGGTATCCCTTTCACCCACATATTCCTCATTTTTTTAGTTCTCTGGCAAGGTCCAGGTAGTTGTCTATTTTTGTTGTTTAATTTCATATTATTATTATACTCCTTGTAAGTTTTTCACACCCACGTAAGATGATGATCTTTCACTGGATTCTGAGTGACATCCTGTCTACACAGGTGTCCAGGACTCTTCTAAGTATTCTAGCCGATTTCAACAAATATGTGATCTTGATTATCTCAATTCTTCCTCTGATTTCCAGGTCCTCTAATCTGAGTTCTAAGCTTTTGGGGCCCATTCCAAATTATTAGCATTATCATTATTATGTGTTTTTCACGTTTAGCTTAACCGGTTGTTCACTGGAGGCTGACTGACAGGAAGCTCCTCAGGTCTCCAGGACTCTTCTGAGTATTCTAGCAAATTTTAACAGTGCTATAGTTTGGATGGCCTCAATTCTTCCTCTGATTTCCAATTCACCCAAATTATTTTTCAGAGCTTCGAGAACCGTTCAAAGGGCACCAATTACAATTGGTATGACCTTTACCTTCATGTTCCATAGTTTTCTTAGTTCTCTAGCAAGGTCCAAGTATCTGTCTATATTTTCGTTTTCTTTCATTTTCACTCGGGGACGGCCGGAGTAATAGTAGCTGCAATGCTCTCACATTTTTGTTGCTATTTCATTTCTCTATGTCTTTTTAATTCTGCTTTCTTCATTAACAGTTCCCTCCACAATTCTGCTTTCTTCTTTGCTTGCTTAAATTTCTCCCAACTGTCAAACAAATGTTTTGTTGGAATATTTTTAATAAAAGGTGTCCTGCAATACACCACCTAAATTTATAGACTAAGCGGGGTCACGTGGTCTATTCCTCCACCAATTAACAGCCATAATGCATGGCTAATTGACTACTTAAACACTGATACTTTCCATAGTCCATTTGCAATCATTGACCAAGGTACTTACAATACTAAGGAGAACCAAAGGATTACCAAGGATTTTCGCTGGACAAGTGCTTTTGCTTGAAGGCTAAAGGATGGCCCATAAAAACGTTTGGTTTGGTTTGGTTTGTTTTACGGCATATCAACCTCAGTGGGTCATTTAATGCTGATAAAGTTTTGAAATAAATCAATTCTTAATGGATAATACAATTTTTTTATAAATACATTTTTCTATTTAACCCATACATGGGACCCTAACAGGTACTACTACTCCGGGTCAGAGTGGACCAGGGAGCAATGGTGATGAAGGGGTGCTCCACATTCCCCAAACCTCCAAAACTGGAACTTCACCATCAGATAGAGTTTAACGTCCTTCCCTGGACATGTAGACCCGCAGCCACCGCCTTCTAGCATCCATATAATAAAAAGGGATTGGGGCTTGCCATAAGGGCAATAGACATAAAAACGTAACATGTTTCTCCCTGATACAATTCTTAAGCAATAATGATGACCTTAGCTTTTATGTTACCTTTTTTTTTTAAAAAATCAAGTTAATCTTTAGAACTATTCTTTCTTCCGTTGATTTTTTTCTCTTTCAGTTCCATTTTCATCTGCATTCATAATCTTGTAGAATTGATTACCATGAATGATTCAGATTATTATTTGATTGTCTTGATTCTTTCTTTTTCCTCTTCTCCTATTTAAGTAACAAAAAAATCCTTATTTTCCATAGTAATTATAATTGCTTCTCTTCACTTTCTTTATCTCCTATTCACGAACTATTTTAGTCGCTTTTCATTGTGAGTTCATTTTTTATTAAATGTTTTGAAATAATGCATCAATGCTTTTTTTAATATATATGTTGTTTTGTTTCTCCTTAGTATCTCATCTCGACATTTTAACAATCGTAATATCTTTAAATGTTCAAGTAATTATTCACTACTTTATTTTCAGTTGTCTACTCTCTTATATCTGCTAGCAAGAATATGCACCCTCCGAGCGTAAGTATTTAAGTTTAAATATTATGTTAAATTAGAAAGACTAACGGAATTAGATAGGAATGAATATAACAATATTGTAGGAAGCGCGTGGTGTAATGGTTAAAGCATTGGAATGGACTCGTCGCCCCGAGTTCAAATCCTGGACATGGTAATGGCATTTCACTTAGCGCTAATACCCTTGGGAAAGGTATTAAACCTACTCTCCCTTCAGCTATGGGTAAATAGCGGGGCAGACTGGACTCTTTAACCTTGGTTAGGCAACCGGTCTAGGAGAAGGAAAACTCTGAATTCAAACCTGTTGAACTCCGCTTAAAAAATTGACCTTGTGTCACATCCTGCTCGTGCGGAGGAGGTTGGTAAATATGTGAATATAACAATATTACAGCCATTTTAATCTTATTTTAATTGATTTCTATATAAAATCATATCTAGATTTTCTTTTAATACGGTTGGAATAATATGATAGTGATCGAAATCATAAAAAATAATCAGAAAGAAAGAATGAGAGAATAAGAAAAATAGAGATAGGTTGTGAACACACGGAAGAGATAACGATAATTGTTTCAATTGAAGATAATGAAAATAGTGTAGCGTACTTATTATGGTCTACGGAGACTTTGGGATTGAAAAGAAAACGGTAATCAGATTTCTGGAAAAAGAGAGAGAAAAAGAGATGAGATGAAAGATAAGTTAAAGTTTGAAACAGTAAAAAAAACTCAAGGGGGGGGGGGCCACTGACCGACCAATGACCCCGGAACTAAAGTTAAAAATAAAACCAGAAGTTCTAGTTTCTGCGGAGGAGCGGAAGTTGGGTGACCCTCCCAACCCCGGGACGAGAAACGGAAGAAGAAAAAAATCGGTCATTTTCGGCTGGGCATTCGTAAGGGGCAGACGGGACTTCCTATGTTGCCCCCGTGATGTGTTTCTCATAGAAGTACCAAACATGTTTTACGAAATAATAATTTGACATCCCCCCTCTCTCTCTCTCTCTCTCTCTCTCTCTCTCTCTCTCTCTCTCTCTCTCTCACACACACACACACACACACACACTTTTTTCTTTCTTTACTTGTTTTTGTCTTTGTATTGTGTTCAATTGAAATGGATTAACCATGTCGCTTCCACGCGCTCTACCTCTCTCTATAAATATATTTCCCCTACTCTCTTTCTTTCCTTATTTCTTTGTTTGTTTCTTTCTTTCTTATTATATTTTCCTGTGTAGCATATCCTTTTTCCTCCCTTTCTTGATAATAAAAACGGAATGGTCCATTATTAACTGAGGCGACGACACTAATAAGAAATAAGAATTCAGCAGATAATTATGATTTACATTTTTCTTTTCCCCTGGGACAGTTTAGACGCTCTCACTTTTAACCATACGGTCTTTCAAGATAATAACTGTCGTAAAAATAAGGAACACGAATATTATATATATATATATATATATATATATATATATATATATATATATATATATATTACACAGGTGTGAACATTGATGTCATCCAAATCAATGAAAATAATCTAAATGTTTGAAATAGATGAGTCTATCCCAATAGTTCTGAACCTTTTTTTACCCATGGACCCCTTTTAACCCTACTTTACTCTGGTGGACCCCAAAGGCATTCGATGTTTAAAAATTCCATTGTTATTTTATAGGTCCTTTTGCTTGCCTGGGTCCCAAAACATTCATATGGTCCCCGGGGGTTCACATGGACCCCGATTGAGAACCACTGGCATATCCTATAAAAATATTGTTAAAGAATATAGGCAACATTTATTTAGTAATAAAAAATAAAACGTAGTAGCAAAAATCTCTTGCTCTATTGCAAGTATTAAAAAAAAAGATTTTCGTGTCGGTCGCTTCAGCATTAATAACTTGATCAGTTCGACCCACCTGATAAATCCGCAAGCAATAATCGCTTCAAAACATCGTTATTAATCAAAGATCGCTCATGCACAGAAAGCTAAATCGACTACGACACAAAGCTAAAAGAGAGAACCCCCCCCCCAAAAAAAAAACAAAAAAAAAAAAACAAACAAATATAAGGGCGTAATGAAGCAGGGAGGAAACGTGTAAATTTTCGCAATAACTTTCACCGCTATGCAATCTCAGTGCCCCCCCCCCAGCTCGAATGACGATAAAATGATTGCATTTCTTTCCTGGTTTCCCCGGTCAAACTGATGAGGCAGTCAGCATGAAGCCCTCCACATTGCACTGTATTCAATCGAGACCTTAGAATGACAAACGACCTCTCGTTTCACCCGGAGGAATCAGTTTAGTGTTTAGAACTTTTGCTCGTTTGGCCACGTCAGAACAAAATCATCTCGCCTTACAGGAAAGTGAAAATACATGTACAATAGTTTTTTCACAAATCTACAATAATCTAAGAAGCAAAATTGATAATTTATTGGGGTGAATTCAGTTAAAATAATGCAGTAGGCTTAATCTGATATATATATATATATATATATATATATATATATATATATATATATATATATATATATATATAACATTTAACATTATATATATATATATTATAATATTTAACCATTTACACAATTTTTAAAAAAACTATTTCGTTTACCTGATGAATGCTTTAGCAAGAAACCATTGGTAGTAATATCGTTCCAAATAAATGAATAAAAGCTAAAACTTTTATTTGTCACTTCATTCAAACTATATATATATATATATATATATATATATATATATATATATATATTATATATATATATGGGGGGGGGACGAGAATGTTTCAAACATTGGACTTCACAGTCACAGAAGACGCTGTAACTTCAGGGGCACAAAAACTATATTGTAGTCTTCCGAGACTGAAATGCCAATAATATATATATATATATATATATATATATATATATATATATGTGTGTGTGTGTGTGTGTGTGTGTGTGTGTGTGTGTGTGTAAATATATATTTTCATATGTATGTCTACATACAAATACACATATATATACAAATACACAAACATATATATATATATATATATTGGTTTTCCCTTATATATGTGTGTGAGTATGTATATGTATATATATGTGTATATGTAGGATGTCCTTAAATTCCTGTAGCATATTTAAAGATATTAACAAAGATGGTGATTATGTTGAAATACTATAATCAAAAGTATATATAAAAAATAAAACCTCGAGATTTAAACTTTCGTGTTGATTCGACTAAATGAGTTATTGAATTTAAAGATTTTCTAAACCGCTACAGGACCTAATAAACACCCTATATATATATATATATATATATATATATACATATATATATATATATATATAGTGTACAGAAATAACCTATTCGAGTTTCACCATAAGGATCTTCAGTGTTAAATCCACTGAATTAATAGATATATTGATTAATTACAGCTAAGTGCTGGAGTTCATGTTGTAATTATGACCGTTGAAAACACTTCAGCAGTTTTTTTCAAAAATGACGCAGCAACATTCATTTACTGTGAAACTATTTTCAACGGTCATAATTACATGAACCCCTACAGTTAAGCTATAATTAATCAATGTCTTGATTAATTCAGTGGATTTAACCCTGAAGATCCCTATGGTGAAACTCAAGTTGGTTATCTCTGTACACACTACAATAATAAATCCGCTCTACTTACGTATTGAGCACTTTATATTAGTTATAACACTGACTTATCGTGTACCAAACAAATATAGAAAACAACCATATATATATATATATATATATATAAAGATAATCTACTGAGTCAGACGAACCTACTATTAGTTTCGCATAAAGCTCTTCAGGGCTAAAATCTGACTGAGTGTCAGATTTTAGCCCTGGCTCTACTTAGGTATCGAGCACTTCTTACAAATTAGCTTCTCCTAGCGGTTATATGAATATATATATATATCTTATATACATATATATATATATAAATTGTTTTTTCTTTTGGCAAATACTATACCAATAGATTATTTTTTGTTGGTACGAATATCTTGGTCTTTTCTTTTTTTTCAAATTTTTTCTTCCTGGTTGATGTTTGGTAGTATATTTTACAATCAAACTCTCTGCCGGTTTTTTTTCTCTCCGCAAGGATCTACCAACACGCTTGGTATATTAAATTATATATATATATATATATATATATATATATATATATATATATATATATATATATAAAGCTCTCACATTTGTAATTGAGCACTTTATTTTCCTTTATTTGATCTCGGAAAAATTACCAATATCTCTCTCTCTCTCTCTCTCTCTCTCTCTCTCTCTCTCTATATATATATATATATATATATATATATATATATATATTATTTATTTATTTATTTTACAAAGTTTTCACAGATCAATGTTCATTATAAACAGCGACCCAGTTTTCATGCTAAAGGGCAATCATCAGGTTGTTATTTGCAATCCAAAATGTGACATTGAGTAAAGAACTTCAACAAACACCATGGGATCTTGCTCAACGGCCTGATGATTGCCCTTTAGCATGAAACCTGGGTCGCTGTTTATAATGAACATTGATCTGTGAAAACTTTGTAAAATAAATAAATATTAGCTCTTACAATTTGTGATTGAGCACTGTATTTTCTTTGTTTCATCACAAAAAAAATTTTGTTTTTACATATACCTATATATATATATATATATATATGTGTGTGTGTGTGTGTGTGTGTGTGTGTGTGTGTGTGTGTGAGAATTTTAAAATAAAATGAAAATGAATCCGATGATGTATAGATATATAAAAAGAACAAGATATTTAGAGGATGTCATTAAATAACTAACGAAAGAAGATATGCTATTAAACAAAGAGAACAAAACTAACATGCCACAAAAGATTTTCAATGTGATTGTTGCTTTCAGGACATAGGAATTCTATTTTTGATAGCAAGTCTTGTGTTGTACTCTTCTTTGAGCAATGAAATTAGGCAGTAGCATAATCTATGATACAAGCTTCAGTAAAAGATTTGTGTAGCATTCTATTTTAGTTTAAAACTATTGAGAAAAATTAATTGAAAATTAATATGCTGGTTCTGTCAAGTGATTTATAGTATGTATATCCATTATAATGTGTGGAAAATAATATTACCTTATTTTCACCTTATGCAAGTAATGAAGATCATAAACGAAAAACAATTACAGTGACCTCACTTTGACCCTAGCAACAGAGCCCAAGGGTCTTGGCCATAAACTGATGAGAAACCTCACGCGATTAGCTAAGGGCCTTTGTCAGCGACCAATCAGAGCACACGTTACGAGGCTCAGTTTGGTCGCCAATTTTGAGGGTTGAGAACTGCTATCAGACTCTTCCCTCTGGACTCTCATCGGGGAACGACGTATGTTTTTCCACAGCAAAGGCGTTGAGAACGAGGAGAATTGGAACAGTATGGGGGAGCCGCCGACGCGTAAAATCAAACAAACAAACGAGCAAAACATTTATACCTGGACTCAGATAAGTCACGCGAGGCATTATCTCGCAAGCAATTCATACAATTCCTTCATTTACATACATTCCTATTGGTGACTTTTGCAACAACTCATACTTTACATACATTTTCTATTGTAATATATTGTAAAAGTTACACACACATTTGTACCACAAGTTACGCTTTATATTTGTGTTGTATCTTACGTCTTGCTATGATAAATGCCTTTTGTTTATAAGCCTTGTTGTTGTCGTCGTTACCACCTATTCTTTACCTTATCTGTTTTCTTTATAAATGAGCATCTCCAAAAATCTTCTGTTACTTTAGCTTTACTGAAATGATTTTACACATCAAACGTTGTAATAATTAAATCATCATACCGTTGTACGTTCACGGGTCCCTCTAGAGTTTTATTGATTAAAAACACTATTTATTCCAGCTTCGAAGGGTCAGAGATCAGGTAGGAACTAGCCTATGATCCTTGCTAAATATTGTTTGGTTTAGTTTCGTTGTTTAATTGTATATCAATCCTCATCAGTTATTTTTCGCAACATAATTGTTTAAAGATTGAATTGTATCATCAGTCTAATTTTCAGGTTCTAATTACAAGTTATAAGATTACTTGCATATTTCGCGTAAAAATTGAAGGAATTATTTATATTATTGATTGGTAAATTGTACAAATATATATTTGATATAATAATATTTATTTTATTACTTATTTATTACATGTAAATATCATTTTTTCTGATCTTTCCCATTATGCCAGTAAAATTTGACTTAGTATAAGTATCGTCAAATATTTTTACAGACGGCTAGAATGCATATCTTTAAGGAGGAATGGAAATTCAACAATTCATGAAATGCTCTACTTTTATTGTAGTAAGGCACGCAATTATTTCTAATTAATTCAGCACTGAATGGTGTAAAAGAATTGTTGATGGACTATTTAGGCCACATGACGAACTTGTATATATTGTTGTCATCGTTAATCTAAAGTGAAGAATAATCAAAGTTTCAATTACCGTCGAATTGGGAAGACATGGCAACAAACGGTTGTAACCCTATACAAACCCGAATAGTCGCAAAGTCTCCTGCAGAATGACAGGGTATTTATAAAACTACACAATATCATTCAAATCAAGCAGCCAATCAGAACTCAAGGAATGGAATCACCCAAATTCATAAATGGATCATTCTTGATTTCTATATATACCAACTGTCTTGGACACTGATTAAGTTGTACTTAGTTAGCTGCTGTTATTCAAACCAACAGTAGACTAACTGATTTCAGTATAAAGTATGTGGTAAAACTTCTGTAGAAATGTGCAGTCCTTCCGAGGTCCGCCCAATCAAGACAGTGAATGATCTTAAATGCTTTTGTCTTACTTATTTATTGGCCCCCAACCGGATGTTGTTGCTGCTGCTGCTACAGTCTATATAGAGAAGTGGAGATTCTGTGTAAGTCTCATACCAAAATGTATTCCAGCACCATAGCTAGTGGATGAGGATGTTTAACCTTTACTAAACGTGTTAGTCCGAAAGTGAACATTTTATAGAAACAGTTGGTATCAGAATGTTGAATATGAATATTATTTTCTTAAATCTAATCAGCTCTAAAATCTCTCATCAATTTATATTTATCTAAATGTCCTTTGTGCTTTATATGTGTTACTCCGTTATCACACAACTTCATCTTTTTTATCTTTCTAATCCTATTTAATAATGTTTTGTTCTACTTAAGACAATGGGTTCGACTACTGCCGATTAGTACATTTTTGCTACACACAAAAGTATAGAAACTCCACGGACCGTCTTGAAAAGTATAAGCGTTGATGAAGATCTCTTAGATTATGAGAAAATACCATTTTACTGGATTAAAATTTGGTTCATTCGTTAGAATAATAATTAGAGAAAAATCTGAACTTGAAAATTATGCAGATAAAACAGATTTCTTTTCTTTCATCTAGAATGAAAATTTGAAAACTTTTTCAAAGGAAAGTTCGAAAAAGCTTTTTAGATTTTTCAAATTATCCATTTTTCGAAGCTCTACACAAATAAGTGGGTGAAACCAAAAAAACATATTATCATCGTCTTACACAACATAATTTGTCCAGCAGAATACACACACACACAGAGAGAGAGAGAGAGAGAGAGAGAGAGAGAGAGAGAGAGAGAGAGAGAGAGATAATAAAATATATATGTTTGGGTGTGTGTGTGTGTGTGTGTGTCTCTCTCTCTCTATCTATCTATCTCTCCCTCTCTGTCTCTCTCTGTCTCTCTCTAAAAAAGCAATATCATAAACACATCGCCTGTGTATTTACTTCTCATACTGTCGTGTAGAAGAAGTCAATATTAGAGAAATAGAACCTACTTCTAAACAAAACGAAAAATCTAAGAAAGTTCGGTTGATGTAGGGGTTACGGACCTCGCCTGTCAGCTTGACAGTCGGGTTTCGAATCACGCACAAGGCGGTCTTCCTATCTATAACTCTGCTGATGACGCCAAATAGGCCGAAATGTACATTCAGAGATTGATTTTTCTCGATTTGTTTAGCCTTACATTTAAATAGGTATGCCTGCCTAATTAATTAATTAATAATTAATTAACTTTCAAAATTAAATACGACTTCAATTAAGCACATATTCTCCCAAAAATTGTCGGCTAAAAAAGCCATATCATGAACACATCTCTTGTGTACTTACTTCTCATATATATATATATATATATATATATATATATATATATATATATATATATAACACGTCTAACTGAATAAACCTCTCAACCACAAGAAAGCAAAATAAACCCTCTCAACTGAATAAAATTAACTTCGCACCACAAAAGCAAAACAAACAATTACAAAAATGCCCCCTCCCCTGAAGACGAAAACCTTTGGGGGAAATATGCAGAACCTACTCTAAAACTTGGAAACTGATATAAGACAACACGAAGGCATGAACGTAAGCAATTAAAAATCATTAAGAAACAATATCTCATGATATTCAACCTTCAAGTTTTATTCATTTCTTCTTTCTTCAATCTCTTTCTTCTTTCTTTCTTTCTTCTTCTCTTCTTCTTCTTTCAATCTCTTTCTTCAATCTCTTTCTTCTTCTTCTTCTTTCAATCTCTTTCTTCAATCTTCTTCTTCTTCTTCTTCTTCTTCTTCTTCTTCAATCTCTTTCTTCAATCTCTTTCTTCTTCTTCTTCTCTTCAATCTCTTTCTTCAATCTCTTTCTTCTTCTTCTTCTTTCAATCTCTTTCTTCTCTTCTTCTTCAATCTTCTTCTTCTTCTTCTTCTTCTTCTTTCTTCTTCTTCTTCTTCTTCTTCTTCTTCTTCTTCTTCTTCTTCTTCTCTTCTTCTTCTTCTTCTTCTTCTTCTTCTTCTTCTTCTTCTTCTCTTTATTTTTCTTCTTCTTTTCTTCTTCTTCTTCAATCTCTTTATCTTCTTCTTCTTCTTCAATCTTCTTCTTTCTTCTTTCTTCTTCTTCAATCTCTTTATTTCTTCTTCTTCTTCTTCTCTCTTCTTCTTCTTCTTCTTCAATCTCTTTATTCTTCTCTCTTCTTCTTCTTCTTCTTCTTCTTCTTCTTATTATTATTATTATTATTATTTCTTTTACTTCTTCTTGAACATTTTTCTTATTTGTTCTTCTTCCTATTATTATTATTATTATTATCATCATCATCATCAGCAGCAGCATCATCATCAGCATTATTATTATTATTATTATTATCAGCATTATTATTATCATCATTATTATTATTATCAGCATCATTATTATTATCATCATCATTATTATTATTATTATCATCATCATTATTATTATCATTATTATTATTATTATTTATATTATTATTATTATTATTATTATTGTTGTTGTTGTTGTTGTCGTCTCGGACGTTCGCCTGTTCACACCAGATGTCTGTTGCTTATTGCCGAAGAATAAGTGACAAAATGTCTCCTCCTCCTCAAATGCCCAATTCCTTTCTTAGTATTCCTCGCATAGATCAACAACACCGTCGTCTGGACAGTATTGATTCTTTTCTCGAATTTCTAATTCATCCAATCTTGCTTCTTCTGTTTTTGGCATTCTTCCAAGTGCATCAGCTATTACATACATGACCCTAAATTTCATGCTCTACAATTTCCTCACTTCCTCGCTCGGGTCCTCTTAATGTAAAAACTTTTTCGTCTTCATCCTGTGGTTCACTGGCGTAGCTGCATTAACAAACTTGCATATTCTCCTTCTCTTACGAAATTAGAAATATCCTTCGCGCTTGAATGAATTGCTCAGTCTGGATATCAAATATTCGGACTTGGTTCCTCGTTCTATTTCATTCACTTATTAATCGAACTTGTACTAATTATTATGTGAGGTTAAGTTAAAAACAAGTCTATGAGATACAAGTGTTCAGCATCAATGACGAACTGGAAATCAGAGGAAGGATTGAGACCATCCAGACAACTACATTGCTGCAATCGGCTAGAATACTCAGGATACTCCTGGAGACCTGAGGAGACATGTTTGCACTCAGACTCCAATGAAAGACCATCAGCTATTTCTGGTGTGGGAAAGTCACGAGTAGTGAGACCTCGCCAGAGAACTGAGGAAGCTGTGAAACATGAAGATGAAGGTCGTACCAATTGTAATTGGTGCCCTTGGAACAATCCTCAAATCTCTGGAAAGGAATTTGGGTGAACTAGAAATCAGAGGAAGAACCGAGACCATCCAAAATACAGCATTGTTGGGATCGGCTAGAATACTCAGAAGAGTCCTGGAGACCTGGATCACCTTCCCAACCCAGTCGTGTCTAGTTTTGTATTCTCGTTGTGCTAGTTTGCTACATTCGCAGAGTATATGGTTTACAGTCTCATCTCTATTACCGCAAAGTTTACATTTACTATTTTGTTGGGTCTTATCGATTTTCTCTTTGATATAGTACGTCCTTATGGCATTATTTTGTGTAGCAATTATAAGTGATTCAGTTTCTCTTTTGAGATTTCCCTTTCTTAACCAAGTCCAAGTCTTTCCATGTGCAACCTTTTCTATTTGTCGTTTGAAGCGTCCATATAATTGTTTTTCTTCCCATTTTTGTTTTTTAGTCTTTGTTGTTTTTCTGTTTGTCCATCTCTCGCTTCTACTATTGTTGGTCACCATAAGTAGTTTGTCTTTGCTCTTTCTTGTGTAATATTTAAGTTGTTGGATTGTGGTTTCTACGCATTCCTCTATGTTGGCAAGACCTCTTCCCCCTTCCTTTCTTGACACATATAATCTATCTCTATCATCTCTAGGGTCGAGAGCCTTGTGCATGGTCATTAATTTTCTCGTCCATTGGTCAATCTGTCTGATTATTATTATTATATTATTATTATTATTATTATTATTATTATTATTATCATAAGATACCTGGCAACCACACCGAATATGAAAAAGAAAAGAATGAATTTTGTGGAACGGTTCATCTTCTTTGGAGACTACTATCAATGTGAACGGAAAGGTTATATCCCAAATAAAAGAAAGAAAATCCAACATAAATACTTCATGGCTGCATCATTTGTACTTAAATGTAACACTTAGAAAATAAGATGGATGGGGACTACATAATTATGTTGCGTCCAGCTTTGAACACATCTTAAAAACAACAGTCCACAAAAAGCTACTGTACGGCCACTTACTTCCTATCAAATAAACCATTAATTATGGAACAACACCCTCTGGTTAAAAATGAGACCGTCCAAATCGTCTGAAATGAAATGTAACATATAAATCCTGATTATCTGGTGTTAGTTACCAGCCGAATTCTTATTTCTTATGAATGTTGTCCCTTAATCTTAATAATGGACCATTTCTTTTTTATTATAGAGAAATAAATGTAAGAAAAGGCATGCTACATAGAAAGAAATATGAGAAATAAAGAAAGAAAGAAAGAAAGTAGGGGAAAGATGGAGAGGGGATGAGCGCGCAGAAGCAACAAGGCTAATCTACTTCAATCGAACAAAAAGAAGGAATGAAAGATAAAAAAAGAGAGACAGTTGAATCAAGATTATAATACTTTTTTAAATATTCAACTACTTTGCAAAAGACCTTAAGTAAATATATCACACGTTGTAACAATTAAATAATCATATTGTGGAATATCCACAGGTCCTGCTATTGTAACACTAATATAACTGTTTCATATTTATTGCAATTTTTTACTTTGTACACAGATTTTCGCAGTGAAAAATAGTTTTAGTTTTAGCGAGATTTTCTGAAGACTTAAAAAATTAATATATCTTGAGAGATGAAAGAAAATAATATTTGCCGAAACCGCATTCTTTGCAAGATTAAATCGATTTCAAATAAAATAAAATATTCTTTTAGGATTTGATGGATGATATTCTAGGCAAATAAAAAATAAAAAATAAACGAATTGGAAATCATTAGAATGAATTTTCTTTTAACGTTTAGACGTGAAAGATTTTTCGTTTGGCTTTTCTGCCGCTGTATTCGTTACTCCTTGAACAGCCCATTCATCGTTTCCATTCTTCTTATTTCTTGTCACATAAAAGTAAAACGATACGCATTATAGTTGTGCCGCCATTTTTCTTTCTGAATAATCTAAATCCAGAAGCATTCGGCGATCCTTTTTTTTTCGTCTTTAGAATTTTAGTATCTTCGTTTTTGCCGTAAAGGAATTCCTTTATTTTTTAAAATCATTAATTCGATTTTTGCTGTTCTATCAAATATATCCATTAGATTTCTTGCGTTTCTATTTACCTGGTTTTAACTAGACAATACGCAGTATATTCATTGTTATAATATTTTTAGCGCAATGATAATCACTGAAAACGCATGCATCATATACGAGGGGCGTTCAATAAGTAATTCCCCTGACCCATTTCCCATAGCAGTAGAGCAACGAAACTTGGCACAGTTATTAATCTTTTTCTATCCGGAGTTACGCATTTCTCCCATCGTTTGATGCAGCACTGGAAACCGTTTTTGTAGAACACCCCAGGTCGGTCCTCCAACCACGACGTGACTTCAGAAATCAAGGGTGCATCATCTAGGAAACGCTTTCCTTTCAAAAACAACTTCATGGCTGGGAAAAGATGAAAGTCAGAGGGTACAAGGTCAGAGAGTAGGAGGATGGGGGAGTAGTTCATAGCTACCCACCTGTGCTTCTGATCTGGCGATACGCGAGTTGTCGACACTCAACAGGCTCCATTTCACACTTGACTCAGTTCAAACACCTGTAAATCAGAAACCACAATTAGTTCAGAGCTGTAATTTTTCGCTTAATCTAAAGAGATATAAATAATTGCACACGCAAAGTTTCAGCTAGATCAAACAACTGGAAGTGGGTCGGGGACATTACTTATTGAACGCCCCTCATACATAGATTCATATATTCCATACATTCATTTGCCAAACCGTTCGATAACTACACGCATAATAACCAAACCTCACAAAGAAAAATAAAATAAAAATGTCTTCGACATAGAATATGTATTAAAAACTTGAGTTCTAAAAAAATCAGTACCCATAAAGAATGAATAAACCAAAAATGTATTGCGCATAAAATAACCCAATGGGTCGACATGCCGTAAAACCCAACCTATCAACCAAGTACCCAACCAACAAAAACCGTGTCGTCGTGTCACACAATATACATATGCAAACAGCAGAATATCCGTGAAAGATTCATGGAATTCAAAAATCACAAAGGAAAATACATGAATAATAATGACCGAGAATAATTTTGATGTTTCGGACTGTTGTCCGCCCTGTCGGCGTGGGCGTTAGAATGCAGCAACTGCACCTCTGCAGAGGGGTAAGACTCCCCCAATGGGGCCACCTGTTGGCCGTGGGTTGTGACCCGTGAGACTTGAGGATAGAACCCAGGTGCCTGAGCAATCCATGATTTGCAATATTCCACTTTAGGCTTAGAGATGTTTCCGAGTCCAAGAAGCTTCCCGAGTCCGACAAGAAATACCTGAAGAAGTTTGGAGGGCACATCGGCCGAAACGTTGTACAGATAACAATGAAGATGAGGACAATAGTCCGAATAATGCAGATAATACTAATTAAAATAAATTTATCTAAAACACAGACAAATAGTATTAACCGAGGTTTAGAAAATTCGATTTTTTCTCTAAATATTTTCACTTGGTCCAAGTCTAATAGTTAATTCTTGAAAGGGTTCAGATTTAAGAGTTCTTGAAACGGTGGAAATAGAACTGATCAAGTATAAAATCGACTGCGATTGAGGATAAGGGCTACAGAACAGCTTTAGGTAAAGGAGTCTTTCTAATGAGTTCAATCATTAAAATCTTAACCTGGAATAATTAACTTCAACGATTTATGTCTTAAAAGCCTTATCCGAGACTGAAATCTGTTGGCTTTGTGCTTGATATCTTTATGCTAATCCCACCGAATGGACGGGTGACTTAATAAATCAGTCCAGTTCAAGTCAGAGCGAACAATGATCGATGCGGGGATTTGCTGCAAGATGTATCCAACGCAGTCGATGGTAAATCGACCACTTAACTTCCTGTATCCATTGCAGCAATGTGATAAGCTTGACTGGACCGTCATACGGAATGTAAAATATCGTTCACATCACATATACAAAAAGAAAGTATCATCTTTCTCTTCTGTAATGTACGTAACAAATGCAAAAGAAGAAAAAATTAAGGAAGAACTGACTCTTCAGAAAACTGGGACGACATGGAAAATATATGTCTCCTTTCTCGTCACGAACATCGGGGAACAAGATGAGAAAGAATGAAATAGACCCATTTCAGACTTACAAAATAGAAAAAAGTGGTATCTATTTCTTAGACTGGTTGATTTAAGAGGAGTTAGCTTTAAGCATTTTATTCTTAGTCTTTGTACTAATGTTGGCACCTTTCCATCCACTAACGACGATGGCGTGGTGTCCAAACAATTATCTGCATCTGCGCAAGTGACTCTGCAGGCCAAATTCCTGAGTGACAGGCTTTGGTGCACTGAATACACACAAACTGTGATGCTTTCTGGGTCTGCTGTCTTTTCTCCCTCTGTCTGGCTCTCTTTGCTATCGAGGCTACTCTCCTCTACGCGTCACTCACTGTACCTTGCTTAATATTAAGGCACCAAGTCACTCTATTTTTTACATCTACCTCCCACGTGTTTGTGTCAATATGGCATATCCTCATGTCTCTCCTACAGACATCTTTAAATCGTAGGCCTGATCTACCTACCGATCGGGGGCGTTTTACTAATTCGCCGTACAAAAGATCTTTTGGAATGCGGCCATTTTCGTCGTCGGGCGGCCTAATCTCGGTATCGGTCAATCAGTGAGAGAGTCTATCCCCTTTTCACTAGCGCTAGACCAATGAGATTGTTTTTTTGCATCTGAGGTGGAGCGCCACACCTATCATCAGCTCCCTACTTTACCGCACCCTGTGCTACTCATACGCTGAGTTGTCGAGGGCCGGTATCGAACTAAGAACATTGCGGTTTCTAGCCGAACGCTCTACCGACTGAGCTAACCCGGCCCCTACGTAGCATGTAATTGGCTTCATTTTCTCGTTTAATGGCATATCAGCCTTCTGGGGTTATTCAATGCCAAAATCATCATTCTAGAAGAACGGTTGCGTGATATTTAACACATAGCTGTGAGATGGGGGGGGGGTTATACCTTTTTCCAAGGGAATAAATTCGAAAGGGAACGTAATAGCATGGCTGGAGTTCAAACCCGCAGCGATGTCACAATTCAGCTTTTTAGACTTTACTCCAGTGTATGTGATTGAGGTTCTTCCTTATTATGAAGAAAATAAAACTTGTTTTGGATTTGGTTTGATTTCTTTGTTTAATGGTCTATCAATATTCATGGGTTATTTAAAGCTAAATCATTGTAGAAGAACAGGTGTGCAATCTAACCCATAGGTGGGGGATAATTAGTTTCATATATCCTTATAGAAGAACAGTTGTACTATTTAACCCATTGCTGGGGTTGATAATGGGTTCCATATCTTTCCTTAGGGAATTCATTTGAAAGTGAACATAATAGTTCGACTGGAGTTCGAACTCACTGCGACGTGACAGTCCAGCCCGTTAGCCTCTATGCCTCGAGGACCTCACCCCGTAATTACATGAGTCAAGAACCTATCTTCACATTTAAATATTAGGATATAATCATAAATAGATTTATCAAAATATCGGAATGATAAGAAAACTATTCACTATCTTGTAAAATCATTATAAACTAGTAGGACCTGTGGATATACTACAGTATGATAATTCAATTATGATAAGGTTTTATATGATTACTTAAGAGCTATTCTAAAATAGTTCCATTTGTAAAAAGTATAATAATCTTGATTTTACTCTTTGTCACTTTTTCTTTTTCCTTCTTTTCATCTTTTCATTGTGTTCGATTGAAACATATTAGCGTTTTCGCTTCCGCACACTCACACCTTATCTCTAGCATTCCCTTAGTCCATGCCTTTCCTTACTTCTTTCTTTCTTTCTCATTATATTTTTGTGGATAGCATGTCATTTTTCTTCCCTTTCTTTCTCTATAATAAAAACGGAATGGTTCATTTAGCTGAGTTGACGTCACTCATAAAAAATACGAATTCAGTGGACAAAGCAACACTAGATAATCAGGATGTACATTTTGAATTTCATCTTGAACGGTCTTATTATTAACCAGAGAGTGTTGCAAGATGACAACGGTCGTACAATTAAGGAACGCCAGTATTAATATGTAGATGTGAATACTTATTTTTGCGTCTATTGTAATAGTAACAAATTGTAAGTGACGCAAGGACGTTCTATTTTTCTCTATGAATCTATCATTGGATGATAGGGGGTCCCACATTAATAGGCCTTGTGCCTGACCCGTACACGTGGGGTACGAGGAAATGATCCAGTATCAGTGATTAAGAAGTCAACCAGACACGCATCAGAGCAGTTGATTGGCTGGGGTTGAAAACACTTGACCTCGCTTAGTCTATAAATTTAATTGGTGTGTGGTAGCACGGCTTATATCACCAAATAATCCAACAAAAAAGATACAGAAAGTCATCACAAGATATTATTAAGATAATATATCTATGCAGAATATAAGACTGGTGTTGTAAGATGACAACGGTCGTTTGGTTTGGTTTGTTTTGTTTTACGGCATATCAACCTCAGTGGGTCATTTAATGCCGATAAAGTTTTGAAATAAATCAATTCTTAATGGATAATACAATTTTTTATAAATACATTTTTCTATTTAACCCATAGATGGGACCCTAACAGGTACTACCACTCCGGGTCAGAGTGGACCAGGGAGCAATGGTGATGAAGGGGTGCTCCACATTCCCCAAACCTCCAAAACTGGAACTTCACCATCAGATAGAGTTTAACGTCATTCCCAGGACATGTAGACCCGCAGCCACCGCCTTCTAGCACCCATATAATAAAAAGGGGTGAGGCTTGCCATAAGGGTAATAGGGTTGGGAAAATCATATAGGTGCTAGGACTTGACGTAACCAGCCGATTGATCGGAGGGGGCCTCTCCGACCGCCCGTCTAGCCCAAGATAAGGCCAAAGTGGAGTATTGCAAGTCATGAACTGCTCATCCACCTGGGCTCTATCCTTAAGCATCACGGGTCGCCACCCACGCCCAACAGGTGGCCCTATTGGGGGAGTCTTACCCCTCTGCAGAGTCGGTGCATTCTAACGCTCCACCGACAGGGCGGACAACGGTCGTACAATTAAGGAACGCCAGTATTAATATGTAGATGTGAATACTTATTTTTGCGTCTATTGTAATAGTAACAAATTGTAAGTGACGCAAGGACGTTCTATTTTTCTCTATGAATCTATCATTGGATGGGCGTTTGATGGCAGAACCGAATTCAGTGAATTCTTTACGTGGCTGTTGTTTACAGTTCCATTGTGCTCACATCGTGGGAACTATTTGAGTTATCAGTGGACGATCGATTCGGAGCCAAGGACAATCGACCAGATAGAGAAACTGAAAACAAATCAAATGGAGTTAAGCCTGATCAAAGGTCCTCACAGTTTCTATGAAGAAAAATGTGTGGATCGACAAAGGAACACTGTCGTATTACACCCACATATCAGTTTTCTCGAGATAGCTAATTGTTATTACAAAGGTTTTATTCAAAAGCATTGATTTTAAATTATATTTTTAGAGAAAAATACCGATGTCTTTTATATAGGGTGATTTTCAGAAAATAGGATATCTTTTCGCAATCTACCCCGTTTGCCCGAAAATAAGACCTAGTGATTTTTCAGGATGATTTTAATATGGTTATTCACTAAGCTTGGTCTAGGGCACTTAGTGAGAATCAAACTCTCTAACAATGGTCAATTAGCCTGGCTTACTAACCATTGCATCATGTGAGGTACCCATTTTCACCAAACGTTGTCATTTACTAAACTTGGTTTAGTTTGGGACAAGGCGTGAAGTATAGGGCACCCAGTGAGAATCGAGCTCACTAACAATGGTCAGCAAATCTAGCTTGCTTACCATTATACCACGGAGGAAGCGCGTGGTTTAATGGTTAAAGACATGGGAAATGGACTCGTCACCCCGAGTTCAAATCCTGGACGTGGTAATTACATTTCACTTAGCGCTAATACCCTTGGGAAAGGTATGAATCCTACTCTCCCTCTAGCTATGGGTAAATAGCAGGACAGACTGGGTTCTTTAGCCATGGTTAGGTAACCTGGCTAGGAGAAGGAAAACTCTGAATTCAAACCTGTTGAACTCCGCTTAAGAAATTGACCTTGTGTCGCATCCTTCTCGTGCGGAGGGTTGGTAAATATATATACCACGTGAGGTGCCCGGACGATTTTAACATGTGTGCTCCCCTTAAAAAATCCCTAGTTCAGAGCGAAAGAAATAAGCATTGTTCACAATCACATCATGCGACGCAAACACAACATTGCCCGTGTTATATTGCAAAGTGTTATATTTCGGAGGTAAAAATTAATATAAGGCCTATTTTATTTTCAGGGAAACACGGTAATAATATAGCGTCGTATCTTAGACCAAGATTCTGTTGGTTTGAGGATGCAGATTTGTAAATCACCGCTTGTGACTGGACACAGAATTAGATGAAATGGCCTATTTCGTCATGACAACACTCGCTGTGAATAAAATACTTCGGACGACAAACTAGAGTGGATAGTTTTATAGTTAATGGTTATATTGTCAGCAACAACTTGGAGTTAACACAGAATTTGGGCACAGAGAGGGGCGGTGAATTCGAAAGGACTCTGGTAAGCCCAACAGCGTTGGTTGACCCTACGACTACTGTCTGCCAAATAAAAATGTGCGTGCCTTTGATGTGGATTTTGGGCTAAACTTACAAATCGGTTGGATAATTAAAACATATTACAGGATGACCCAGAAAAAAAGAACCCAAATTATTTATTTATTTTCCAATTAAAATAACCCTAAAGACCAACCCTAACCCTGATCCCAACCCTAACCCTAACCCCAACCCCTACCCTAAACTCTAAACCCTAAACCCTAACCCTACAACCCCCCTAGTTCAAATTAACAGTTTTATTACAAAATTGGTGGGTTCTGTTTTTTCTGGGTCACTCTGTATACTATTTAACCATGGCTGAGAGTGAAAAGAGAGATTCATCCCTTTTCCATGGGCATTAGCGCGAATTGCAACACAAATACCTCGGATGACAAATTATAGCGAATAGTTTTTATAGCGCATAGTTTTTTATAGCGAATAGTTTCATTGTTAACGAAAGCTCGGAGTTAAAACAGACTCCAAAAGAAATCAAAATAATAAAATTTATTAAGGTTCATCTCAAAATTTAGACAAATACAAAAATCTTCGTCCGTGATTTGAACTCGGTTCACCTTCCATTCCCAACAACGATAACCATTACACTAGCTTGCCTCCTTTAGTTTTAGCCAGAGTTATGTTTTCAGTCAGATATTATTAGATTTGAAATCTGATCTTAATTATAAACCTAGTTTAACAGCAGCCAGAGAAGCAGCTCAATGTTCAATAAGAAATTTACTATTACATTTTAGTATAAATAACTGAAGGCTCACAGAAATTACAAGCCACTTGAAATAACTTTTGCACTTATACTTCATTATTTATAACAAGGAAAAAATAATGCTTCTTAATTAAAAATTAAATTGACATAGGCAAAATTTAATTGGAAAAATGTATTTTTCTCCAAGAAAAAATAATTTTTAAAATACCAAAGATGACATGAAATTGCTAATAGTGTTAACTTAAATTTAATTAGGTGTGCACTTGTCGAATGTAAATATCTATGTACTGCTTAGAGATAGATAGATAGATAGATACATACATACATACATACATATATAGACCTAATGAAAGAGTCTGATTATTAGATCTACTGATAAACGGAGTAAATATATTTGAAAGCAATAAAATGAAGGGACGTACGTACCAATGCACACCGACAGACACTTGTCAGTAGGGATGCACCCATTCATAAATATAGCCAGATGCCCTTCTCTATCTATCTATTTATCTACCTCATATATATATATATATATATATATATATATATGTGTGTGTGTGTGTGTGTGTGTGTGTGTGTGTGTGTGTGTGTATGTTGAATTTCTTTATAATCCATTAAATTTTGTAGGTACCAAGCACTTTTTCTTTTTCCTTATGAAAGTGTAAAATTTCTCCTGAACACCCTTTATATATATATATATATATATATATATATATATATAGTCGGATTTTAGCCCTGAAGAGCTTTATGTGAAAAAATAGTAGGTTCGTCTGACTCATTAGATTATCTTTATGTATATATATATATATATATATATATAATATATATATATATATAAAAGTCGTCGGGCCGGCCTAATGTTGGTATCAGCCATGCAGCGAGAGAGTCTATCCCCTTTTCACTAGCGTTAGACCAATGATATTATTTTAGCGTCTGAGGTGGAGCGTCACACCTACCATCAGCTCCTTACTTTACCGCACAGATCCCTGTGCTACTCATACGCTGAGTTGGCGAGGGTGGGTATTGAACTAGGAACCTTGTGGTTTCTAGCCGAACACTCTACCGACTGGTTGGCATCCGTCCGTCTACTGAAGACGATGGCGTAGTGTCGCCTTTTTTTTCTTCATTATTTATCTGCATCTGCGTGAGTGGCTGATCAGACTTGCTGGGGTGGCTGTTGTCTCTACTTCCTTTTGGCTCTCTTTTCTGCGGCGGCTACTTTCCTCTCTTTCTCACTCCTTCTCATTCCTTGTTTGACAAGGAGTCGTCTTGTCACACGGTCTTCTGCACAAGCCTCCTATGTGTTGTTGTTGATGTGGCATGTCTTCATGTCCCTCTTGCAGACACTTTTAAAGAGTAGGCGTGGTCTCCTTACCGTCGGGTGCCCTCTATTAATTCACCATACAGTAGGTATTTGGGGATGAGGCCTTTGTCCATCCTCCTGGCGTCTCTCACAGATAATTTATTTTATTATATATATATATATATATATATATATATATATATATATATATATATATATATTCAGACTTTAATAGGATTCTAACATCATTGATAATAAATAATAAACGTTTCTGTGATTTCTAAATATTTTTAAGACCTTAGAGATTACCCTCGTATATAATTTTTTTACATACGTAAATACTATAATACATACTTAGTATAAATTCCTTGAAATCCAATTAGTTAAATATGGTAATAAGTGGATATTCTACATCAATGTCGAATGTTAGGAAACTCATAGCAAGTAAAAGAAAAACACAATTATTTGCGTTAAATTCCAACTTCCATCTAGATAATGAAATGCTGTGTATTTTGCAGTTTTGAAGAGAACCGTTACTCTTAGACACCGTCCAAACAATTAATCTAAGTGCTGAGCTTAATTAAATGAATGAATTTGTATAATGAATGAATGAACTTTAGTATTTGACGAAAGGCGACAAAATTAGTTGTTAGTCTCTAAGCATCAGTTACAAGTTCATAAGTGAAGTTCTCCTGTGGAAACTTGCACAGTCAGTGTGGGTTGACCACCTCTGTGCGGATACTGGATGCTCCGCAGGGGAGCTCCCGAGAGTGATGGATGATAGGGACGGTTGGCGAGTTATTGTTATGGATATATCCCTGTTACAATGATGATGATGATGATGATGATGATGATGATGATGATGATCAGATTTATGGGGCAACTTCTTGGGATCGCACCCAGTAAAATGTTCTGTTGGTATTGTCTGCCCTTTGTCTGGAAGAGTTATCTTCCCACTGGGTTTCCATTTCCGACCACCAATGACCTGTAGTATTTAAGCGCCGGGTTCAAATTCTCTCACTCTCTTTTCTCCTTCTTCTGGGACTGGAAACATGGGTTAGACATTTGTGTCTACTCCCCACCCTCGTGGGGTCATCCCCCCGCTACGTACGGACTAAGTCAGTAAGTGACTTCAACCAAATGGACTAACTTTAACACCTATATTTTATATGTACATTTAGGTATCTCTTTTATACTAAATATTGTATTTCCATTCATGAATGTGTCCATTTATTATAGCTTATTTGTATTCTCTACTATGTATCTTGTATTTCATGTTATATGTTATTCCATGTGCTTTTGATTAACGCCCATCTTGTTATATGCTTAACACCCTTGTCGGGGTTTGTTGGTTTCAACAAGTTATAACATAATTATAACCTTGAATCTTACACTGCTGTTAATTTAGCTTGCTCACCATTATATTATTCAAGGCGCTTAAACGTTTATAATTAGTTAATCATTTGCACGGTGAATTCTCCACTGCCCATCTCGTTTTTGCACAGGTTTCTATCGAATAATTTTTAAACAGATCGATTTGGCCAATAGATGAGTCGTAACAGATATTACCTTTCCGTTTCAGAGATAACCTGGGAATAATAGCAATGAAGGGGTACTCGACACTCCCCAGGTCTCCAGAACTGGATCATCACCACCAGATGTAGTTTAGTGTCATGATTAAGACACGTCTTTGGGGTATGTCTTTCCTCTGTAGGGGGATACAGTTAGCGTATTCTAAACTTCGCCAACAGGGTGAGAAAAACTGTCATTTGGAATCAAGGAAGCAATACAAGAACTCATTAAAGGACTTGGTGCCAGTGAAATCAATCATCACCGATTGTCCATCGTTTATTAGAATCTTGACGTTTGGTGGCTCACCAACAACTATATCTTATTCCTCTTTTGAAAACACCTACAGCCACCATCTAGGTACAGGTGTAGTGTGGTCGAAGGTGTAAGTAGCTATCGAGAACAGATATACAACGTTATCGTTCTGGAATATGTCGTGGGTCATAGGAAACTCATGAACATAGTTGTAATTTTCACTCAGGCCTCAGGACCTTTATATTCACTAGACCTGTGTGTTTTGTCCAGTAAGAGAGAGAAAGACTGGTTAATCTTTATTATAAATCTTCTGTTATTCTCACTACCAAGCACGCCTCAAGCTGACTTCTTTTCTTCTCGGCCGCTAAATCGTAACTGACCAAAATGAGCCGCTTCATTACTTCCGCCTGTGGTCTCCAGGTGGAGGGGGGCATTTCCGTTTCCGGTTCTTCTGGTTTTTCTATACTTGCGCAGAAAATTTAGAACTGGCGTTTTTTTTTTTTTTAGTCATTTTGATTAACAGTAGTCATTCACCCGTGATTGGTTGGCCTGGAACTGTTGTTGTGGCCTGGATCACTCAGGGTTTTATTCTCAACTATTTACTCACAGTTCTCTGGCTGCTCAAACATTTCTTTCTTTCTGTTATTTTTTTCTTTCACCAGAAATTAGATTTTACTGTTTTGTTTCCAATTTAAATTTTCTATAAGACGTTTCATTACGTTACACAGAAGAAAATCTGCAATACTAAGTGTTACGCTTTTAAAGGCCATTCTGTGGCCTTAAAGCAGAAACGCTTATCCAGTGGAATTGTATCCTTGATAAAGAGTCTCTCGATAATGAATCCTTTTGGTTACTCTGGTAATCGTATAAGTCCTTCCTGAGTATTGGTAAAAATCTTGCAATCCTATGTCCGTCCTCAAGAGTGCAATTTTAATTATGAACAATGTGTGTGTGTGGGGGGGGGGGTAGTGATTGGTTACAAGAACAACATATGTGACCTTGGCTAGTCTATAAATAGAGGCGGGGAATTAGAGCACAACTTATATCACCAAATAGGATCCACCAAACGTCAAGGTTCTAATGTACGATGGAGGCGCGTGGTCTAATGGTTAGAGTCGTGGGAAATGGAGTCGTCGACCCGAGTTCAATTCCTGGACGAAGCTGTTTGCATTTCACATGGCGCTAATACCCTTGGGAAATGTATGAATCCCATTCTCCCTCCAGCTATGGATAAATAGCAGGGTAGACCGGGTTCTTTAATCATGGCTAGGTAACCAGTCTAGGAGAAGAAAAACTCTGAATTCAAACCTGTTAAAATCCGCTTAAGAAATTGACCTTGTGTCGCATCCTGCTCGCGCGGAGGGGTTGGTAAATATATATATATTAACCAAATATTCCAACACTAAGCCGTCAAAAAAAGACCTTCAGCCGCAGATACCCTGACTGCCAATCCAGCATCGAACGTGCCAGTTTTGGACCACTCTCTTCTTGATGTTCGTTCACAAAGCGAAACAAAGACAATGTGTTTGTTATAAGCTGTCACAATAAAGGCGGACTTCAGGTTTTTTATCAATCACATAATAAACTGTACAGCAGGCTTGGCAGTATATTACTTTTCCCTTTGTATTTATCAGTTACAGGATCTGCAGTTAAAACCATTTATGCTATTTTTTGCAATATTCACTTGAAAAATAAAAAAAAAGACCAGTTATCTGGAAAATTTTAAAAGGCAAATACAGAAAAAAAAACTTTGCTTAGAAAGATAATATCTAATAATAATGGAGATTCGCATCCGGTTTTTGTCTGTAAGAAAAGTTACGTCACTGCCTACGTCACATTACCAAAATCCGTCATAACATAGAATAAATACACTCAAAATTTGAACATGCAACATTAGACAGTCCTCATTGTTTTTTAAAACAAGTTTTAATAAATACATGACTGGTATTATATATCTATATATAGTTTGTTTTATTTCAATACATATTTAAAGTTTACATTTCAAATTGTTTTATTTTTTAATCCTTTAATGAATTTGATGATTTTACTTACTTAGGGTACAAACTCGCTGACATTGAATTTTTTACTCCCACCCATTAAAAAAATCTATTTTTTTAAGTTTCAAATTTTGTTTTATTTTGTACTAGTTTAAAAAATGATGGAATGAAGAAGCTGGCTTCAATTTAACCGAGAAAAGATGGTGTGAAATCCGTATTTTAAAAAATAAATTTGTGTGGGATTGTCACTGTTTCAGCTTTTACTGGAACGGTGTGCCAAACGCAGTATTATTGGTAGAGTGCTCAATATAAAATAGAGCTGTTATATAATATAATAAAATAGATATATAAAGGTTTTACATATCTATTTATTTGGTGACAAAGGAACATTCACGACCATTTTGGTTTCATGTGTCAACAATCATCAGGTGTATTTGTAACATGTTCACCTGATGATCGTTGACGCATGGAACCACTTTAAATATACGCTCCTACATTTGGGGCGCTGGTGGTTGTCGTCAGTGATGTAAATCCGCCGGGTTAATTGGGAAGTTTCTGGTCTCCAATGGCAGACTTCCCTCGCCCTGCTGACCCTATCAGAGGTGATCAACAACAAACAAACAAACAAACGCTAAAAACGTTTGACTTTTGAGAAATTTATGGACGGTAGAACTAACCCATTCAAATACAAAGCACCGCGCATCTGATTGGTTGTTAGTAACAGCCAATCAGATGCGCGGTACCCCATATTTAAATGACATACGTAGCCAGAAACACTTTTTTTCGTACGGATTACGAGGCTTAGATGATTAGGTAAGTCAACTCTTCTTTAATAATGCTAGGAGAGGAATGATTTTACTGATTTGTTTTACATTTTTTCAAATCTTTTTATTTTTATTTATCCATTATATACCATTTTGTATAAAAAAAATTTTTTTTATTTTATCCTATTTACACCCCCCTTTTTTATTTAAAATTTTTTTTTATTTTACGTATTTCCATGGTTTTATCACTGTATGAAACAGCCGTAACTTTTTATGTCGGTTTAGAGTTCGATAATCTTATCTCGGGAATACTCCAGATTAAAATTATTATTAACCAAAGTTGAAAATACTTCGATAAATACGTCGTTTCAATTGTGTGTTACTAAAATTTAGAATAACATATTTTATATTTCCTGACAACATATAAAGTTTACCCTCACATTACGACGTGTCGAAGATAAATTACTAACTTTAAAAATTAAACTAAATAAAAGAATACATCTTATATTTATCAATAAAATATAAAAGGGTTTATGTTTACTAAAGTGTTGATTAACATGTTTTATTTAATGTTAAAATATAAAATAAAGTCATGCGTTTACCCCCACACTACGACGTGTCGAAGATTAATTACTACCTTTTAAACGAAAAATAAAATAAAGAATATCTTTAAATTATCATTAAAATATAAAGAGTTCTACGTTTAACTCCCGAATTACAACCTTTATGTGATGATTTACTGGAATTAAAGAGAATATAAATAAACTACATGTTCTATTTACCAATAAAATATAAAATATTCAATTTAAAAGCTCTGTCTTAATTTATTTGTTCCGCACCAAGTTATAAATATTTATTTACACTAGTATAACTAGAGAGACAATTGTTTATCCATTAAACCTCCTTAAACATTAAATTCCTCCCCCCCACCCATTTTTACGATTATAGCCGCTATATTAATTCGAAATAAAATGACGAAATGAAATAGCGAGAAATAAAAAATAAAAAAATATCCTATACAGCCCCTCCCCCTTTTTCCATTCGAAACCTAAAAAATCACTTATCTACACCCCTTACGAAACTGTACATTAATCAAAATTAAAGCGTATTTATGTTGTTTTTTTTTTCTTTCCTTTCGATAACACTCAATGAAACGATCAGAAATAACCCGGATTACGAAAGAAAAACAACTTTATATATTATTTGACGTCATTCCTTCAACGGTTAAAATAAACTGGATGGTAACTTAACATTTTCAAATAATCTAAAATGGTCGTGAATGTTCCTTTGTCACTAAATAAATAGATATGTAAAACCTTTATATTTTATTCTATTATATATATCCCTTATTATATAATTATTTTCTTACCCCCTCTCTCTTTATAACTTGGTAGCGAGTTGAGGTAGTCGCCGACTGGGTAATCCCATTTCCCCTCTTTCAATGCTGACACCCCCTCGTAGTGGTTCATACCAAGGCCTTAAAAGTTCGGCCGCGAAGCGGGTGGACAGAACTAGACAGAAGTACAAGTTGAAAGCGTGTTGGTTAAACGTGCATTCCGCATTCTTCCTCCCCCTCAACTATTTGACCCAGTACGAGTAACAGTGGGTCGCGTTTTTGAAGTGGTTAGCTGCAAAGCTCACTGAATTTTGCAACCACTTTATTTACCTGGTCTGTTGGCTACCCCACTAAAGCTCGCTATTGGCCCCTCCACGCTGCGTCGGGATAAGCGCCTTATATTTTCTCCCGACAATATATATATATATATATATATATATATTGTGTATTTTAACAGCAAGTTATTATTTAGTCATTATTATTTCTTCCTTATGATATTCAGTTGTAGACATTCAAGTCTTCTAAAAGTTTTTTCGTAGTTCGTATAGAAATTGGCCCATATTTTTTTACCCAGGCGCTTTCAACCATTTCGCTGGTCATCATCAGGGGATTGTTGGTTATAGTGCATGTAGTGTTTTTTTGTTTTTTTAAAGGTTTTATTTATTTGCATTTATTAATTAATTCATTTATTAATTGTTTCCCCAATTAGGAGAGTATTTTTTGGAGGGTTGCTAAGGTTAGTGTGTTAGCTATTAAAGAGGTTTAGTGCATTATTGCCGGTTTTAAATGCTGTTTTATTTATGGTAGGTCTATTGTTTTTTATGCAAATCGCCTCCAGAATCTTGATCCATCCCCGATCTACGAAAGGCTTGACCCTCAATTATGAAGATCATTAAGAAGAAATATTCCGAAGTCTTTAAAAATACCTGCCTAAATAATATATATTATATATATATATATATTATATATATATATATAATCCAAAAGTCCAGAAAAGAAATCTTTCTTACGACACAAGAGTTTTATTTAAAAGGTTGTCGCAGTTTGAGAGCTCAATGTTAGTCACAGAGCAAATATCTTATTATAATGGAGATTGTGTGTTTTTCTGTGTGTAACCGAAACTATATTCCTACTCAAGTCACAATTCTCTTAGTTATTGACATCACATTCTCCATGATTTTATTTTTATCAATTGTCTTACATTATTAATACTGTTAACTATGTCTACATACTGACAACATGCAATTATATTTATATATACAACAAAATAGCGGTTTACAGTGTGAACGGGAAGGCTAATTTGCATATTGATATTAAAAAATCGAATTTAATAAATATGTGCTTAGTATTATTGATTTCTAATTGTTTGGTTTTATTTTAATCAATATAAGCAAAAATCTCTTCAATGAATCTTAAATGAAATCCATTAAAAAGATAAAATAACTGTCATTTTATTCTTTACTTCCTCTTATAACTAAATACTTAAATTAGAAAAAATAACAATGAAAGACGAGAGTGATGGAAGAGTAAGTTTCAGTTGATCAATTTTTTATTATACTCCCTCTGTTTCAAATCTTTTATTATACTCCCTCTGTTTGAAATCTTTTTATCTGTATTCTTATTTAGTTTCATTAGCCTTTCTAATTTAATATCATATTTTATTACAAAATTTAACTAAAATCCTTGCACCCGGAGGGTGCATATATTTGCTAGTATAAGTAAAGAAATAACAAAAGAGTTAGATTTAGCATCTAAATGCTAAATCTATAAGTCTTTTGTTATTTCTTTACTTATATATATATAACGTTAATTATAAAAAAAGTTTCTAGCAAACACATTTTAAAATCCTACTCATATTTTTTGAGATTATTCAAAATGCCGAGAAATATGAAAGAATATTCCAGGTTTGAACAGAGGTATATCATCAGATGGCTGGGAAGTGTAAACCATGTGAAATTTATCGAAGAATGTGTGATGTATACAAGAAAAAAATGTTTCAATCAAAACACTCTTTACAAATGGATTAAAATGATTTCGGCACTACAATCCTGCGAATAAAAGACACTACATGAATTAGAAAAACTGATTCTCCGAGAAGAAAATGTTTCGATGCAGCGGTCAGTAAAAAAGAGCATACTGACAGTTTTCTAGGACAGGAAGAATTGTAAACAAAGATTTCTACTGCCAACTGACCCACGCATATATATATATATATATATATATATATATATATATACGCTTTCCTATATATAAGGGATGGAGCACTCTGTGACGGCCTTTAAATACAAAAGCGATATGTGTATTAAAACTGTTAAAATCCCCTTCGCATTCTGTGAGTGATGACAGCCTAATGGTTAAGGTGTCGGGCTGACATCCAACCGATCGGATTTCAATTCCGGCTGTAGCTAGCTTACAACTGTCAAGCCACACTGAAGAGCCTTGAAAATTCGAGAAACGTGTCTGTGGATGGTTCTCTCTCTCTCTATATATATATATAATCATCGAAGATATATTTTGTTATCTTTATACGTAAGCAGTATATGTATATATATATATATATATATATATATATATATGGAAGAGGCTGTTTGCATTTTATATTGTTCTAATATCCTTCGGAAAGGTATACATCCACCTATTCTCTTCCAGCTATGGTTAATAGAAGGAAATACTATGCTCTTGGTTAAGCAACCAGTCTAGGAGAAGGAAAAATCTGAATTCAAATCTGTTAAACTAACCTTAAAAAATTGACCTTGTGTCACATCCTGTCCATGTGGAATGATTGGTATATATATATATATATATATATATATATATTTATAAAATGGGTACAAGAGATAACCTACTCGAGTTTCACCATAAGGATCTTCAGGGTTAAATCCACTGGATTAACCCATTTTATAATAAATGTTCTCTAGTTAGTACTGAGCACTTTGTATTTGTTATATCGCTTACTTACCCCTCTGAATTCTACACTTACTAACCATCGTGACCAAATTCACCGGTAAGTCAACTTTTCCTTTGTAAATGAATATATATATATATATATATATATATATATATATATATATATATTGGGGTGTCATTGTGTGTGCCTGTCAGTATTATCTATAGTTACGTAAGTTCCTTATCTTGCCGCACAGATCACTGTTCTACTCATACGCTGAGGTGGCGAGGGTCGGTATCGAACTAGTGACCTTGTTGTTTGTAGCCGAACGCTCTACCGACTGAGCTAACCGGGGAGCTGATGGTAGGCGTGGGGGGCTCCACCTCAGACGCAAAAACAATCTCCTTGATCTAGCGCTAGTGAAATGGAGATAGACTTCCTCGCTGATTGGCTGATACCGATTTTATGCCCCCCCCCCCGACGACTTTACTTTTTACTTTTTATATACGTAAGTAATATAAGGTAATTTAAGCTATTATAGTTTTATCCTTTGCCAAAAATAATGCAGCTTTAATCTATTAAGAACACAGATGAAATTAGTTGAGATATTTGGTATAAATCGCGAGATCGTTTCTAAATATATACCGAAATATTTTCTAGCAGAATTCTATTTTCATCACATTCATATTTATTTGTTCTTTGGAAATCACTTGAGGGAAGTTGTCACTGAGTGCAACCAAATATTTATCTTTGAATTATACTGTATCGCTTGATCTAGATGCACCCAAAACTACACCCTACTCCCCACTCCTTACAAACAAACACACTCACAAACACACACTCACAAACACACACACATATATAAATATATATATTCACTCCCATTATCATCCATATATATATATATATATAGAGAGAGAGAGAGAGACAGACAGAGAGTTAGAATGTATATATATATATATATATATATATATATATATATATATATATATACATATTAAAATTACAGGAATAGAAGTTATAGTATTAAGTAGTAAAAGAGAACAACACAGAAAGCACTAACATGATATAAATATAAAAGCAATTGGACACATGGCCTAGTGGATAAAGGAGTTAGATTAAGACAGTTCTAAGTAACAGTTATCTCTAGACTGCAGGTTCAATCCTGATCAAGGGCAGCTGTAACATAGAATAATAATTAACACAGCTTAACGTCTCTACCCCAGCTATGGTTAGCGGAATGAGAACAGGATACCACTGTGGACTGAATAAAGGGTTAGGTTCAAAGTTCCGTGGCTCCCGATTACGACAAGAAGGGTCCTGATTACCACAAGAAGGATTCCGAGTTCAAAAAAAAAGTTCCCGAGATGGTTTCAAGTCCGAGAAGGTTCCCGAGTCTGACAAGAAATGCCTGAAGAAGGCCGGAGGGCATATTGACCGAAACGTTGTACATATAACAATGAAGATGAGGACAATTGTCCGAATAATACAAATAATACTAATTATCAAGCCTCATCTAAAAAAATTCAGAGAAATAACACCTAAGATGTTACATGTTATATATATTTACCAACCCCTCCGCACGAGCAGGATGTGACACAAGGTCAATTTCTTAAGCGGAGTTTATCAGGTTTGAATTCAGAGTTTTCCTTCTCCTAGACCGGTTGCCTAACCAAGGTTAAAGAGTCCAGTCTGCCCTACTATTTACCCATAGCTGGAAGGAGAGGAGGATTCATACCTTTCCCAAGGGTATTAGCGCTAAGTTAAATGCAATTACCACGTCCAGGATTTGAACTCGGGGCGACGAGTCCATTTCCCAAGACTTTAACCATTACACCACGCGCTTCCTATATTCCGATGTTACATGTTATAGTTAGAGTTGTCTCCATCTTGCTATTATCAATTCCTTTCCCCTGTTCAATCGTTGTTCTTCTTTTTTCTTTTTTTTTTTTTTTTTATTTGAACTGTATTTTTTGCACCAAGGAAAACCCACATTTACTTCCACTATCTTCGTATACTTCTGCTTCCTTTTATATGTCGTTTTATATTGAGGATGTACTTTTTTCATCTCTTATTTTCCGAATCCATCCAGACAGCATAGTGCTGTGTTCATTTTGTTTTTGTTTTTTTAACGAGTGAATGCAATCCAATATCATACTAGTATTTAAATAGTTATACCTATTTTGTTATTATACCACCTTTTAGTCCGACTTATTCTCATACACCAAATGTACTTTGCTTCATGTTTTGAGTGTCTGCTTTTTTTGATTTTTTTTTGTGTGTTTTTTTTTTTTTTTTTTGTTATTTTTTTTTCCTTTTTGCATTAAAGTTGACCTACTATACAACGTTGCTCGTCAAGCACTTGCCATTCAAATGACAGTTGTTTTTATGATGGCATTTACATTCAGACTCTCTGTCACTCTTTTCTGCTTTAAGAATCTTAGCATTCCTGACTATTATTTTACAAAAAAAAGGTTAAGACTTAGCAAATGCTTTTAGACTAAATCGAATATTATATTCTTCAGAGCTGCTTTTCACACACAGATAACAAATGGTGCGGTTGACTTATATATATATATATATATATATATATATATATATATATATAAATGGAAATTGGAAAGGAATCCGACAATATGAGGAAGAATGAAAAAAGAAAAAGAATAGAATGGATAATAAAAGATGAATTTAATCAATATCACTTACACATGTGTTTCGGTCAGTTCATACACATAGAGAAGATTCGACCTTCATCAGAGTGAAATTTTATTTTGATTGATGAAGGTCGAATCTTCTCTATGTGCGGAATATTTTCACACAGATGAAATAGATTTACTATTTTTAAATCTAGATCTTCACGCAAACTCTTCCTTACACTTAGTTACCTTAAATTACCATACCACAAATATTTTATCAAAAATCTTTTAGATCTTCATTCAAACTTCCCCTATTTTTATTTACTATAAATTACCACACCACACATATTTTATAACTTATTAATTAATTCCACACTTATTATATAACGCAACATGTATTATACCTAATTTTTCTTTACATAATCTGTTAAATAAAAATATATTCACCACTTAAACTGAACCATCTTACGATAACATCTCAATAAATTAAACAACTTATACAATATTATCTATATACATGTGGTCCCTTTTTTTAATCGACAACATTTTTAACATTTCACCGATTTTTTTTTTTTTTTTTTTTTTTTTTTCAAAACAACTAAACTCCGAGAAAAATGTTCAACATGTTATTGATAAATAATAACACTTTATTTTTTATTTTATTATTTTTTGTAACAATAAAAAACTATTTTGTACCATAACCCCTAAAAAAAAAAAAAAAAAAAAAAAATATCCTAATCATAACGGTCTATCTTAGCTATTTCTCAGCGTTCCAAATTTAAAAAATTCGATTTTCGAATATTTCCAAAAAATCTGTTTTTTTTTTTCCCAACGAATTTTTTCATAAAAATAAATATTCACTCTGATGAAGGTCGATTCTTGTATGTGTGCGAAATATTTTCACACACATAAACTGACCGAAACACATGTGTAAGTGATCGATTAAATTCATTTTATCCATTTACTTTTCTTTACTCATTTTTCCTCATATTGTCAGATTCAATTCCTTTTCCATTTTACATACATATATATATATATATATATATATATATATATATATATATATATATATATATATTTGGAGAATATGTGCTTAATTGAAGTCGTAGCTAATTTTTGAAAATTAATTAATAATTAATCAATTTGGCGGGAATACCTATTCAAATGTTTTCTCGATTTGTTTAACCTTACATTTGAATAGGTATTCCCGCCAAATTCATTAATTATTAATTAATTTTCAAAAATTAGCTACGACTTCAATTAAGCACATATTCTTCCAAAAATTGTCGGCTAAAAAAGCCTTATCAAAACAAATCGTCTGTTTGTTTACTTCACACACACACACACACACACACACACACACACACACACACATATATATATATATATATATATATATATATATATATATATGGGAGAGATATGAGGAAATTAATCCGACAGTATGTAGAGAAAGGACTTGGATATAGTTCGTGTTTCAATGGTGAACATTTCGAA
>CM042138.1:8652182-8677182 GCA_023376005.1 Doryteuthis pealeii | reverse complement strand
AAATTTAACCGTAAAATTGTTTTTGTTTACAAATATATAACCGTAAAATATGAACTTGCAGACACATCAGAGGGATTAAATTGTATCCTGACGAAGGCAGAGACTGAAACCTTAGGTAGATGCTCATTAAAACTTTTGTATAAACAGTTATATTTAATAAATGATCGGGTTAGCTCAGTCGGTAGAGCGTTCGCTAGAAACCACAAGGTTCCTAGTTCGATACCGGTCCTCGCCAACTCAGCGTATGAGTAGCACAGATCTGTGCAGTAAAGTAAGGAGTTGATGGTAGGTGTGGCGCTCCCACCTCAGATGCTAAAACAATCTCCTTTGTCTAGCGCTATTGAAAAGGGGATAGACTCTCTTGCTGACTGGCTGATACCGACTTTACGCCGCCCCGTCGACGTTACTTACTTTAAATATATATATATATAAAAGTAAAAGTCGACGGGGCAGCCTAAAGTCGGTATCAGCCAGTCAGCGAGGGAGTCTATCCCTTTTCAATAGCGCTAGACCAAGGAGATTGTTTTTAGCATCTGAGGTGGAGCGCCACACCTACCATCAGCTCCTTACTTTACCGCACAGATCCCTGTGCTACTCATACGCTGAGTTGGCGAGGACCGGTATCGAACTAGGAACCTTGTGGTTTCTAGCCGAACGCTCTACCGACTGAGCTAACCCGACCCCATATATATATAGTTTTTTTCCGTAGTTAGGGTCTTTCCATGTGTGGTTTAACCAAGCTGATGCAGGTAGACCATAAGGAGAGCTCAATGTACCTAATACCAGTGAGTAAAAGGACAGAGCAAGATATTTAGTAAATGAAGAAAAACTCTAAACTTGCTTCATTAGAAATAAATTATTGTAATGAAGCAAGTTTAGAGTTTTTCTTCATTTACTATATATATATATATATATATATATATATATATATATAGTTAGTAATAATTCGTTGGGGCGGCCTAAATAAATATATATATATATATATATGATGTATGCGTGCGTTTAGGTGTGAGTGTATTCGGGCAAAGCTAATCAGTGAGTCAGCCAGGAAGTCACAATTAGATTCTGAAGTCAGTCCGCACTCGAAGGAGCCGATGAAATGATGGTAGAAGATATGAATCACTAACGCGGTGTCAGAGAAAAAATGGCTGACGATAATCATGCCACCTCAAAAAAAAAAAAATGGCGAGATAAGAAAACTCTGGTAATAAAACACTTTTCGTACCGTAGATTTGCTGCTTTGTGGTTCTGACCTCCTTCCCACGTAGACGATCACATGACAACAAGAAAAGCAATCATCCATTCCATCAGATAGACGTTGCTTATCTCTCCACCACCGGCAACGTATCTATTAATAATGGGGATACGGTCTCTATTTGTCTGTAACTGAAACAACGTCACTGCTACGTCACAATACTCAAAATTGTCAATACATAGAATAAAGAAAAATTAATATCAATAAAATGAATAAAAGCTGATACTTAAAATTCAACATTTGTATCTTTTCTCTTGTCATAATGATAATTTTATATATATATATATATATATATATATATATGTGTGTGTGTGTGTGTGTGTGGAGAATTAAAGAAAAGACACATCTCCTGTTTAACAATTTTATTTAAACGGATGTTTATTCTGTTTAATTCTACATGTATAAATGAAAGAATGCTCCCCAAATACACACACATATATATATATATATATATATATATATATATATATATATATATATATAATGTTCATATATAAACTACATAATCTTTGAAATTAATCAAAAAATTGTTTTATTTCTTTAAATGGAAAAACATTATTTGCAAAATTTGTTATCAATTTTTAAAATTACTTTTTACTCTCGCATTATTTTCAGTAACAAGAAGTTAACTAAAAGTTTCCCAACTATGGGTTAAATAGAAAAAAATGAGTTGATAAACAAAATTGTATTATCCATTAAGAATTAATTTATTTCAATACGTTGTCGGCATTAAATGACCCACCGAGGTTGATATGCCGTAAAACAAAATCAAACAAAACTAAAAGTTTACAAATAAATAAATGCTTACAATTTCGTGTAAAATTTATGTGTAACGTATTTAAAATAATAATTTAATTTATAAGTAATAATGCGTACAAAATTTTATTTGAAAGGGGCAGACCTATGTTTCCATTTCAAGTGTTTTATTCTATTTTATTTTTGTACTCTTTTAATAAATTTGAGAATTTTACTTACTTAAGATACAAACCCTGGGACATTGAATTTCAACCCTTCTCCCAGCCAATATATTTATAAAATAATACTTACACCGCCCGGAGGGTGTTTAATTTTTTCTAGTTCTAGTAATTTATTCGGTTATTTTGTCAGCTTTCCAAGTCATTGCTCCAGCTGTATAATGTTTAAAATCCTACGAACCAAAATTCCATATCAGCTCTCTAACTATCCCCTCCCTAAAGTATCTCTCTTGAACTCTTAAAAATGGTTCCAATTATTCGATTCAATATAAATAGAATTTTAATTCTCGGAACTAACAAGAATATGCGACCTCCGGGCGTAAATATTTCAGTTTTAATATTAATGGAATATATTAAATATAAAGACTAGCGAAATTAAATAAGAATATATATAAAAAGATCACACTAATTTTAATTATATTTTAATTGGTTTCTATATATAATCATTCATAGGATTGATTTTAATACGTTGGAGAATGAAAAAATAATATTAAAGATCAATAATGCCAAGTAATTATTTATTGAACCCGATTTTGTTAAAACCAATAAACAAATTGACCACGCCATATATTATGTAAACCTTTATTTCTTACTGATATAAAGACATATTGCAGGATTTAAACGGACTAATAACATGGGCTGTTGTAAGACAAATATAACTCAGATTTTTATAGAAATATTGTTAATAAATAGGATTTAGTGTATGCATTAACATTTTTGACTATTAATTAAGTACTCATTGATAAGCTAACGCAATTCCTGAGGGAATTGTGACGTATTTGTTACTTGTGCCGAAATTTAGTTCTCCATAATCAGGGAATTATATCATGGCTAAGAAGTGTTGCATTGGTGTGTAGAAAGGATGATTTATTGGATATCATATAACGTAATCGGATTTGACCTAGCAAACAAAATGGCGTACACATAATCAGAAAGAGGTACGACAGACCAGACAAAAGTAAGATTATCTAGGACTTTGAAATTTAAACGGATCACGTTGTTCAACACAGGATATCAGATGGTGTTATCAAAAACAAAGATCAAGTATTGGATGTGCTTCTCCCAGTAGACCCAATGGTTCAACTGAAAGGGAGTGAAAAGCTAGATAGATTGATATGAATTTCTTGAGAACTAAATATAATCTGGAATTATAACTCGGCCAATGGAAAGAAAAGAATTTGGAATCCAGAGAAGGAATGAATATACGAGATAACAATATTAGTGGAAGCAGCAATAATTCTGAAAAGAGTTGGAATATTGATAAAAAGCAGTAAATATTGATCACCAATGTCTTCTTCTTCTTCTTCTTCTTCTTCCCTTTTCTCTGATTTCTCAGCTATCTAGCAAGAACCATGTATTTATCTATGTTTTGGCTTCTTTCATATTATCTGTGTGAACTGGCGGAATACCAACATTTTCTAGATAATAACTTCTTTTTTATTTGGTAATTAACACGATCTCTGGTCCAATGAAACGGGATTCTAATTCTTATACTAATTCTTATTCTCATTCTTTATTCTCATTCTTTATTATTATTTACTCCTTTTGAGTTTTCACATCAGCATTATCTGATGGTCTTTCACTAGAGTCTGAGTGACAGCAAGTCTCCTCAGGTCTCCAGGACTCTTCTGAGTATTCTGGCAGATTGCAGCAGTGCAGTGTTCTGAATGGTTTCAATCCATCCTCTGATTTCCAAACTTTCCAAACCCTTTTCTAATCCTTTTGGGACTGTTCCAAGTGCACCAACCACAATTGGTATCACTTTCACTTTCATGTCCCATAACTTTTTCAGTTCTCTGGCAAGGTCCAGATATTTGTCCATTTTTTCATTTTCCTTTAGCTTCACCCTATGATGTGCTGGCACTGCAAAATCCACCAGTTGACAAGTTCTTTCTTTTTTGTTTATCAACACTAGGTCTGGTCTTCTTGCTGGGATAAAGTGATCTGTTTTTATTTCAAAGTCCCAGAGAATTTTATGCGTTTCGTTCTCAAGAACATTTTGGTTTATGCATATACCATTTTGTTGTATGGTCAAAATGTAATTTTTTGCATAATTCCCAGTGTATCACCTTCCCAACCCAGTCGTGTCTAGTTTTGTATTCTCGTTGTGTTAGTTTGCTACATTATTATTATTATTATTATCATTATTATTATTATTATTATTATTATTATTATTATATCACTCCTTGAAAGTTTGTCACGTCAGCGTTAGCTGTTAGTCGTTCATTGGAGGTTGAGTGACAGCACGTCTCCTTAGTACTTCTGTACTCTTCTGAGTATTCTAGCTGATCTTAAGAATGTTGTTTTCTGGTGGTCTCCATTCTTCCTCTGATTTCCAATTCAGCTAATCTTTTTCTAAACCTGTTCCAAGAGGACCAATTACAATTGGTACGGCCTATACCTTCATGGTCCACATGTTATTCAGTTTTTACACAGTTCTCTGCTCTTTTTAGCGTATTCTTCGAGTTTTCGAAGAGTTGCAGCTAAACAATATTCAATACAAGCGAGCTCAGTTCCTCCTTTTTTGACACATATAATATGTCTATGTCGTCTGTCGGGGGTAATACCTTGTGCATTGTCATGAGTTTCATTGTCCATTAGTTAATCTGTCGGAGTTCTGCTCTTGTCCACATCTCTACTGAGACAGCGTCGTCTCCGATGACTGGGTTATGTCCACCGAATGGATGATGGACGAATATCGAAGGATACACTTTATGCAGAGATTTCGTCAGGTAAGAGACATATTGGTCGCCCCCAGCTGTATTTCAAGGATGTCTGCAATGATGATTTCAGGTGCTTTGGCATTGCCCCTTCCAGATGGGAAAATTCGGCTCAGCACCGCCCTCGGTGAAGGCAGAATCTCCGTAGAGGACTGTTCATGTCGGAAGTCACACTGACGCAACACCATGAAGCTAAGAGGTCCAGAAGAAATCAGCGACAACAAAGCACCGGAACATCAACATCTTCAGTGGCAGCCTTCAAATGCGAAGTCTGTGGTCGAGAATGTTTTTCAAACATCGGACTTCACAGTCACAGGTGGCGCTGTAACTTCAGGGGCACAAAAACTTATTATAGTCTTCCGAGACTGAAATGCCAATATATATAATATAAAACTTGTCATCTAGTGGATTTTTCAGTCCCGGCCGATCACCGAGTGAAAGTGAAAGAAAGTGAAATGATAGACAAATACTTGGACCTTGCCAGAGAACTAAGAAAACCCTGAAAAAAGGAAGGTGAAGCTCGTTCCAGTTGTAATTGGTGCCCTAAGATTGGTCCCCAGGGATCTAGAAAAAGTCTAGAGGAACTGGAAATCAGAGGATGAATCGAGACCATCCCCACTACAGCATGGTTGAGATCAGCTGGAATACTCAGAAGAGTCCTAGAGACCCGAGGAGACTTGCTTTCACTCAGCCTCCAGTGAACCACCGGCTAAGTCGTGTGTGAAAAACTCTAATGGAGTGAAAATAATAATAATAATAATAATAATAATAATAATAATAATAATAATAATAATATATAAAAAAGTTATGGAATATGAAAGTCATGGAATATGAAAGTGAAAGTTATACCAATTGTAATTGGTGCACTTGGAACGATCCCAAAAGGATTGGAAAAGGGTTTGGAAATCTGGAAATCAGAGGAAGGATTGATACCATCCAGAACACTGCACTGCTGCAACCGGCCAGAATACTCAGAAGAGTCCTGGAGACCTGAGGAGACGTGCTGTCACTGAGACTCCAGTGTAAGACCATCAGCTAACACTGATGTGTAATAATATAATAATAATAATAATAATAATAATAATAATAATAATACATTTTTTCAGTGAAATACAAGTTAAATGAATACGAATTAGAAGCCGTGTTGGGGAATAAAACCCAGAAATCTTGTGGGACTTCACAAACTGAATGTGTTTGTTTTCGTAGTCATGATCAATCCTTGTTTAGAAATTGACACGAGGGTGTCTTTATCATTGCTGTTGCTGTTCTCATGATTCTCGTGTGGCACTGAAAGAACTTGAGAACGTTACGAAGAATTCTGATATAAAGGTTAAACTACATTGAATATGGGTCCTCTGTCCCGGGATTATACCCTAATTCGCTGGTAAATATATCCCACCTGGTACTACCAAGATGTTCGAAAGATAGTTTCTTCTTTTACCATACGGTCATTTTTGGACACACTGGAGTGACAGGGTGTAATCGATTCCTATTTTCCTTAGAATGTGTCTTTTGCAATGGTGTACAGTATATGAATCAGTTTTCAAGGTGTTTGATTCAATTTGTTTTGTTGCATAGCGCCTTCTTCACTGGCACTAAATAATTATAATATTGCATACCTCTTCTTCTTCACTTACTTGGACATCTATTCTTCTGCTGGCCGTATTGGTATGCTTCTGGTCGTCTTTGGTATTTCTTCATCTTGACTTGGTCTGGTCTAGCGTCTGGGATCTCCTAAGGTCTGGTTTTCTATTGCTATGTTACTGCTGGCTGGTCGTCCTGGATTCATTTCTTAGTCTTGTTACCAAGACATTCATCAACCACAAGAACATATTACTTATACAAACTTTTATTTCCTTAACTATACATTTCATGTAACTAAATATCTGACTAACATAGCGCGCGTGAGTTCCAGTTAAGGCAGGACCTAAAATAGCCGACTTCTCTACCTGACGTCTAACTGAAAACTGGGGACTCAACAGGTCCCACGCGACTTCACGTATTTTGGCGGGCTTCTGTAATTTTCCATGGAAGAACCCGGCCATGGTATAAAAAGGGTCATACCCTCAGAATTACTGGGGATTGACAATAATCTTATGCAACCGCATAGATTATGTAACAGTTTGGCGTTGAATGTTATTACGTCATTCGAGATTGCATCAGATCTTTATCACACCCAGAGACTATTCTCTCGACTGTCGTTTAGTTGTCATACGGCTATTGGTTGCGATGAACATTATTGCAAGGAAGCGTATGAAAATTGTAACGCTCTGTGAATACACTGGCAAGCCTTACAGAGAGATCGTAGATAAATAGATAATAACGGAATCATTCGTTTTGTCTCAATTAATTTGTACAAGGGTGTAATTAAGAACTTTTTACCAAAGTAACCAAAGGATTCATTATCGAGGGACTCTTTATCAGGGATTCAGTTTCACTGATTGACTCCTGCCTTAATACCAATGGATGGCCCTTAAAACTTAACAATGTTTAGTGCAGGGCCGGTTTAGCACAGCCGATAGAGCACTTGCCTAGGTAATCGCATAGTTCCTGGTACGATACCGGTCCTCGTTAACCCAGCGTATGAGTTGCACATCAGAGTAATGGATTATTGAGATGTCATCTTGTCGGTTTAATATCCAGTGGAATTTAGTGGAAAATTCAGAAGACATACAAATAAGAATAATTCTAAACATATTTTTCTGCTACTTCGTATTGATTGTAGCTCTGTAACTCTTTCGATTCCTCATCTCACTGCTGCCAACAATTCTCAGACAATGAGGACAAATGACACTAATTAGAGGGAATCATTAATTAGCTTTATATTGTCATTTGGTTGAAGAAAGATATAAACACTATCAACGAAGCAATAACAAATGATGTCTGAATCAAAAAGAAGTCAGTCTCTGTTATTTAGCCGCGAGTTCGTATTTTTTTTTTTTTTTTTTTTGCTTTATTGTATTTTTTTTTTAACGACATTCGTTTTGTTTTATTGTAAAGGTTTTCTTTTTTCTTTACATCTATTTATCATCCTTAGCTTTGTTTCTTGTTTATTTCCTGACTTCTGAGAGATATTGGATTCTAATTATTTTTTTCGTTTCACTTCTTAATTTTTTTTTTGTCAATCCCCGAAACAGTTTAAAACGTTCCAAGCGTTGCCTTTTATTATTTCCTCTATTATAAAACACTATTAATTAATACTAAGTTTTAAAAACATAAAATTCTTTGCATCCTTATCGCATATATATTTTTATTATTTTTGATGTTTAGTATTTTCCTCATTAAAATGCCATTAATAGAGGACTCCAGATCATATCAGAACAATCACAATGACAATATTATTTACAAGTATTAGTGTTGTGATGTGTAGTTTCGTACTTTTTGTTGTAATCATAGTAGTAATTCTCTGAGCTTATCGTAGCTCTCTTTCTTAGCTTCTCGTAGCTAGTTTTCTCATGTCCTCCAAACTATCTCTATATATCTACCGCTGTAGGAGACATATGCAAATGAGATAACACGCCATTGGCTATCTCACTACAATTAGTTTTACAAATATCAATATATAAGTCCACTCAATGTGCTACTGGTAAACGAAACCCAGTACAACCTATTCCATAGTCGGATCATCAGTGACTAAACCAGTACTCCTAAAGATTTTATCTGGTGAGGAGAGTGGCAAAACACCCTGTAGAAAGAGAAAAAACCTGTAAAAGGTTGGAGGAACGGCCATCTAGCATATTATTTTTAAAGTTCAACTCTCTTCATCGCGGGCCGAGTAAACATGGTATTTTCAGAACTACGCCGTCGGGAATATAAGTTCCTGGTAGAGTCATCCAAGACGGACAGTACTAGCACCCACTGCTATTAAGGCCACAACCCGGCCAAAAGGGATCTGGCGAAAATCAAAAGGGCCTCTCAATTATCGTCAGGATTCAATGGATTTTGGCTTAATTTTGATTGCGTCGGTAGAAAAATAAGGTAAACAAGAAAATCTCCTTCCCTTGACCGGGATATGCATGTGGGGTTTCGTGACCACTTGTGAATTTCATATTCCCTTGTTACTCCTTTCATGAATTTGTGGGATGGAAGCCGACACAACTGACCCAGGGTGAATGTCGTAACAGACACAGAAACAGAAAGAAACAATATTGCAAGTAAATTGTTCAAAACCACGGGCTTTTTTTTATAGTACAAATCATTGTCCTATGCATTTTTGTATTAAAAATCATTTCCAATGCATTTTTATAGAAAAAATCATTCCCAATGCATTTTTATAGTAAAAATCATTGTCCAATGTCCAGTAAGAGAGAGAAGGACTGACTTATCTACAAATAGCGTACTTCGATCTCGCTATTTTCTTCGCGTCTGGACTTTTCTGGGGACCCGACTTCCTTCTATGCCTGCTGCTTGGCTGCTACTGACCTTCGAAACCCGAGTTGCTCCCTTACTTCCGCCTATGGTATCGGAGAGCCAACATCTCCATTTCCGGTTCTTCCAGTGTTTCTACACTTGGACACGAAATGTGAAGCTTTCGTATTTTTTTCTAGTTATTTTAATTCCCGTTGCCATTCACCCATGACTGGCTGACCTCCAATGAGTACACTGAACTGACTCACTCAGGGATCAAATTTCAACTGGTCACTCGCGATAATCCGGCAGCTAAAAACATTCTTTGTCTTTGTCTTTTTTCTTTATTTCCTTCCCAAGAAATTAGACTCATATTTTTTCTTAATTTAAGTTAAATTTACTATCATCGTCATTATCATGTCGCGCTGTTGGCACGAATATCCATCCCTCCGTCCCTATCGCTCATCATTCTCGGGAGGTCCTCTGTGCAGCATCCAGTATCCGTACAGAGCTGATCAATGTACGTCTTCGCTGATCGGCCCACACTGGCGTGCCCATGTGCTGGCTTCCACAAGAGAACGTCGCTTATGAGTTCGTCCTTGCTTCTCCAGCAGTGTTCCGCGTGTCTTGTCCGTCTTACTCGGATGGTTTGGGTGATATGTGGTAGGTGGCCGCACAGCTGCTTTATCGTGGGGTGCTTTTCCACGTCTTGTTCAGGATCACCCGCACCATTCTTGTGCAGCTCCCATCTAGTTTATTCTCTAGTCGCCTCGTTAGGGTCCAGGTGGTGCAGCTATACAGCAGCACTGATACGACAGCGGCCTGGAAGAATTGTCTCTTTAACTTGTCTGTGAGATTGGATTTCCAAATTTACTATAAGCCGATCATTACGTTACATTTTTCCGAACGTTAAACCAGAGATATTGTTTTTGCGTCTCATTTCTATATTTAGCTACCATAAACATAAATACGAAGGACGAAAAGTTGAACTGGTTTGAATTAAGAGTTTTCCTTTTCCAAGATCGGTTGTCATACGAAAATTTTTAAAAGTCCAGATATATACATTACCCGATGCTATTATAATGATGTGAAAATCAAAGAGATTTATCCAAGATTTGAACTCGGGTCCATGAGTTCAAGATTTACTTCTCCAATAAACATCAGAGAGTTGACGTGTCATATTTATTTAGCTTCACTCCTAGAGACAGTAACCCAACATATCATACTATTTTGTAATCTGGTCGTGTCCCTGAGTAAAATTTTGGATTCTCAAGTTTTAATCACTCTGACTGTCTTCGGCGATTATTAAAGTGATCTTTTGCCAATAAACCTTTTGTGCAATAACAATATAATATATATATATATATATATATATATATATATATATATATATATACAATAAAGGGAATGACTTACCGGTAAAAAATATTGAGTTAATTTGGTTGATACAAGTATCAATCGGATAAGTTAGTGTCATAACATTATATATATATATATATATATATATATATATATATTATTGACTCTCTCGTCGATCTTCGACGCATGAGGGTTCACACACACAATGAACACCCACACAGGGATTTGTTTATAATGGTGAAGGCTTGTGTTGCACCATCCACACATTTTGGCACAGTCGATAGGAAAGAATTGGTGCATCAAGGGTTGCCACAAACCCAATCATCGACCGACCTCAGGAATTTTGAATTCAGAGTTATCCCTCTCCTACACTGGTTACCTACCCAAGGCTGAAGGGCTCAGTCTGCCCTACTATTTAACCCATAACTGGAGAGAGAATATATGGATTCATACCTTTCCCAAGGGTATTAGCGCTATGTGAAATGCCAACAGCTTCGTCTAGGAATTGAACTCGAATCGACGATTCCATTCCCCCGACTCTAACCATTAGCCCAACCGCCTCCATATATATATATATATCAGTCGGTAGAGCGTTCGGCTAGAAACCACAAGGTTCCTAGTTCGATACCGGTCCCCGCCAACTCAGCGTATGAGTAGCACAGGGATCTGTGCGGTAAAGTAAGGAGCTGATGGTAGGTGTGGTGCTCCACCTCAGATGCTAAAAACAATCTCCTTGGTCTAGCGCTATTGAAAAGGGTATAGACTCCCTCGCTGACTGGCTGATACCGACTTTAGGCCGCCTCGTTGACTTTACTTTTATATATATATATATATATATATATATATATATATATATGCGTGTGTGTGTGTGTGAGTGTACACACACACACACACATATGTATGTATATATATATATATATATATATATATATATATATATATATGTGTGTGTGTGTGTGTGTGTGAGTGTACACACACTCATGCACACACACACACATATATATATATATATATATAATCCTTACATTGGGCGACTTCTAAGATAGTTTCAATTAAACGTTTGAAAAAAACGTTTGAAAAAACGTTTAAAAACAAATCGATGCTGAAATGCAAGATAGAGATTCGAATCACAAAAAGAAATATAACAGAGACAAAAAATGTGATAAAAACATGAAACAGAAATGAAATGTAAATCATATTGGGGAAAAAAAAGGTAATAACGGCCGTAAATTCTAATCGAGTAAAGGCGATGTGTTTAATAGAAATCATGATAAATTGATAAAGAGAGAAAACAGAAGCATAAAATACATGAGAATTTAAGATCAGAAGAGAAAATGGTGGAATTGAAATGAAACTCATGAGAGGGACTAACAAGAAACTAAAAACTATTTATTTTAGTAACAGAACATGTGTAATGAGGAAAATACTGACAAACAATAATGAAACTACTTAATATAGAAACAATATGATAGAAACATTAAGCCGAGTAGAGAGAGAGAGAGAGAGAGAGAGAGAGAGAGAGAGAGAGAGATACATGTACATATAGAGAGATATATGTTGAAGAGTGAAAGAGAATATGATGGAGTGGGAACGAGAGAAAGGGGCGATAAAGAGATTGATTCATATATATATATATATATATACTATACTATAGTGTGGGATGGTCACAGGCATTTGTAACATCTTCACCTGACGATTGCCTTGCATGAAACCAATATGGTCGTGAATGTTCCTTTGTCACCAAATAAATAGATATGTAAAACCTTTATATATATATATATATATATATATAAAGATAAACCTAATGAGTCAGATAAGCATACTAAAAGTTTCGCTAAGTGCTCTTCAGGGCTAAGATCCAACTCGGATCTTAGTCGGATCTTAGCCCTGAAGAGCACTTAGCGAAACCTTTAGTATGTTTATCTAACTCATTAGGTTTATCTTTATTGTTGGCTCTACTTAGGTATTGAGCACTTTTTACTTATTAGCTTTAGTTTCCTGGCGGTTTTGTATGAATATATATATCTTATATATATATATCTTATATATATATATATATACATATAAATTGTTTTTTCTTTTGGCCAAATATTGTACCAATAGATTATTTTTAGTTGGTACGATTATCTTGGTCTTTTCTTTTTTCCAAATTTTTTTCCCAGGTGATGTTTGGTAGTATATTTTTACAATCAAACTATTTGCTGGGTTTTTTCTCACCTTGAGGATTTACCAACAAGTTTGGTATATTTTATATATATATACACCTTTACTGCAAACTCTTTTGAGCTTTTTTAATGATAAAAATGCTTATAATTTAAAAAAATAAAATTAATTTTGTTTTTAACATAAAATACGCATTTTTAAGAATTATTTGAAAATTCCGGTACTGATCGAGAGCGTTCTGTGCCTCGTTTTTCCGTTTACAATGTTGCTTTGATAAAGACCGCATATGGTCGAAACAGATTTCTGTCAGCAAAACTTTAAACATCTTGTTGTTTTTCTACAAAACTTTCTACACACATATATATACATATATATACACCGAAGATTCGCGCTACTGCTAGAAACTTAAGTAGGTAGATCTTAAACCATTCGATTTTAATCGATATATAATATATATATATATATAATATATATATATCACACTCCGCGAGAGAAGGATGTGACACAAGGTCAATTTCTTAAGCGTAGTTTAATAGATTTAAATTCCGCGTTTGTCTTCTCCTAAGACCGGTTACCAAAGTAAGGTTAAACAGCCCACTCTGTCCTATTATTTATCCATAGATGGAGGGAGAGTAGTTGGATTCATATTTTTCTCGATGGGTATTAGTGCTATGTGAATATGCAAACAGTCTCCTCCAGGATTTGAACTCGGCTCGACAAGTCCATTTCCTACAACTCTAAACCTTACACCACGCTCTTCCATTTATATATTAGAGAGAGAGACAGAGAGACAGAGAGAGTGTGTGTGTGTGAGAGAGAGAGAGAGAGAGTGTGTGTGTGAGGGAGAGAGAGAGAGAGAGATCAATTTTAATAAAAGAATGGACATGTTAATTGAACAAATGTAGACGAGCGGGAATAAAGGAATAAATATAAATACAATTACAAACACTGTGTTTATTAATAGTCGATGCTTAAGACGGAAATAGCAGTTGGGGGTTGAAAAACCGCATTATTTTTCATTTATAAAACACGGAGATATCATATAACAGATTTATGATTATGATTCAATTATTTTAGCTATTAATGAAGTGGAAACAGACTGATGTTAACGACCGAATAGGAGTGAAACATCTTGAAAAATTAATTTATACTGATAACATAAGATCGGGCACTTTGACATGGTGTTGCGTAGGTGACAAGTCGGGTTGTAGTAGTAGTTGTTGTTAGTTCAGAGTAACAATATACGAAAGTCGTATAGTCAAAAAGGGGTTGTTTATTCATTTCTAGGCTCGTGGGTTCTTTTTCAGATAGAAGGAAAGGGAGAGTGTAAGGTCAAGCTGGTCTATCGTAAATCACGTTCATGCTAGCTGTCCGTTCCTACCCTAGACATGTCACGACAGAGCCCCAACAAACACGTCCGACCCTTCTCAGGTCCGGTGAAAGAGACACCGATTTTTCTTTACTTCCCTTTGTGGTCCCGAAGGTGGGGGAAGGGACACATCCACTTCGGTTCAAAACCTCGAACTTCCTTTTTTATTTTTAGATATAGTTCCGGGTCATTGGTTGGTCAATGGCTGGCACCCATTAGTGTTTACCCTTTCAAAATTTAACCTCTTTTTGTTCTTATTTCTTTTTCTTCTCTTTCTCCAGAAATCCGATTACCGTTTTCTTTTCAATCCCCAAATTCTCCGTAGACCATAATAATTACGCTACATTGGGATGGAGTTGAAAGTCGAAAAGGGTTATGTAACGTTGTGGGTTGTGGTGTCCTACATGTGAACTCCGTGGGTGCACTATGAAAATTTATATACGGTACGAGAGGCGACGCGCTGGTTTGTTTCTTCGTATAGGCGCAACACACAACTTGGGGGTTTTGTTTATCAATACGACTCTAGTAGTTGTCTTCAGTCAAAGTCAGCCTTTATCTAAAAGGCCGAGATCTTTCCTCTTTTTCGTGGGCAGGGTGTTGGATATTGTACAAACGGAAATAGGAATTTCCAGTTAGATTAAACAAAGCAAATGACAAAAATGCCGGAAATAGATTTGATCGTTGATAAAACGCAAACAAAGGAGGCACGTAGGCGTTTAAGATATACAAAAGGCAAGACGGTTCGATCTGACGAAAACAGACCCCAGAGAGACAGCGAACGGAGAACAAGTGAGTGGCCGACTCAGAGTCACAGCCGATGGGCTGTGAGCCGTCACGTAGCCATCTTCCCCCTCACCAACGCATTGTCAACCCTTGGGCAGATTCCCAATGTCAAGCTCGCCACCCACACCCACCACGAGAGAATGTAAAGAAATAAACTAACGTTTGTTACAATGCCCATGTGTTGAGTCTCTACGCCGACTACTAACCTACCCGATTTAGCAGCGTGAGTTTGAAGAAGCCGCTATATAACATATATAGAATTTGATGCCAGTATATAACATATACGATTTAGTGCCGGTAAAGAAGGCGCTATACAACAAGGGGAGATCGGTCTAGTGACAATGTGTGCCTTTCGTTACGGTCAATTTGCCTTATCTTGACAGGTTAACTTTGCGTGTCACTTTTCGACTTAATGTCGGGGAAGGCTCGTTATTTGTTTACGATTTTTGGCTGCCGGGTTCATTTATAAAATTTCTTCGTACGGTTTTTCTTGTGTTTTGGAAAATGATATTATAAAAACTTCGTTTTACAAAGTATGTATTTATTCAGCTTATTATTCTTGAGAGAGTGCTTCAAATGTGGCTTCATTAACATCTTTGGGTATAATTAATTTGGTCCAGTCGATAAATTCAAAAATATTAAATCCGACATTTTACTAATCAGCGATACCAAATCCCGTTCTCATCCGTTCGCCAAACCCGACTGCCTTCGTCCAATCCCGCAACCCGATTGACTGAGTCAATCCATCCTACCCCCTTAAATATAATTTTGCTAAGAATTCTCTAGAAAGAAAATGTTCTCGAATCTTCTCAAGTAAAAAAAAAAACGTTTTAGAATATTCTAGAAATAGAATTTTTTGGAATATTCTTTAAACTTCTACGGGTTTCTATCAAGTTCCAGGACCTCCAGGCACGTGTCACTCGTAGGTCACCCTTACCGTTTCGCCAGTCAGATCAAAGGAGCTCATGGCGGCAAGTTTGGGATTTTAAAAACTCATTTGTACAATTTAGACTTTTAAATCCACATACCGCTGTGTTATTGCGATAATGAGGATTTTATCATTTTCGCTCGGCGCACTTATGCGGCCACCCGCATCACGTATCTAATTACGTTACAGTTATCTTCCCTTGTCGCCAGGATTTGCCAGTAGAGGGCATAATACCTGGCTATTTAAACACTACCAAGGAAGAACTCTTTCAACTGGCATCCACCAATTTTCACAAGTTATGTTGTATCTCGGTTTAGACCCATCGGGGTCGGGTGAACCTTCGGGCGGCTTGTCCGCCCCGGGTTAAAATCACGAGCGTCGATTCCAGGGGGCCATCCCCTCCAGGCAACACCTGCCCCCTTGATTTAAAGGGACAGGGCTGGGTTTATTGCCCAGTGCCCGAGGCGCCCCCTTGAGGGGGAATGCCGAGGGTTAGATGCAATTTTTAAACCCATCACCAATGAGTCTCGGCTTGTAGGTGGTCCCACGTTAATAGGGCATTGTGCCTAACCTAGTACAAGTGGGGTACGAGGATAATAAATCGGTTTATATAGGCCTGGGGGCCTTGCTTCCAATTTATAGGCTCGTACCCATGCATGTACGTAGCCCTTTCTAGATCCTAAACACGTGTCTTCTATCTTATTAGTGACTCTTCTATTCTCCTTTTAGTTGCCTCAAGATTAACTCTGCAAGAAACTCTTTCTTTCTATTGGACCTTCGTCCTAACTGTTTTGTATATGTGTTTTATTTTAAATGTGCTCAGACAATAAAATACGTATTTTGTTATATACATCTTTCTTCGATTTCTTTTATATGTTCACCTACGTTGGACGTTTCTCTGAACCTTCTTAACGTGTTATAAGAAGCAGTTTTAGCTACCGAAGCTGAAATAACATTTAATTCTCATACTAGCAAAAAACACCTTCCTGGCGGTGTAAAAATTTATTTTTGAATAAAGAGTTTTATAATTTGCTTGAAGCATTGTGTATATATTTGTTTGGAGGTTGATTTTGAAGGCTATCACAATGCAGGTGTAAAAAAATAAGGTAACAATGGTGTTGTGTGTTAACCTGTATTTTATTCTTGAATTTTCGAGATAAAATCTCTTTTTCAGTAGATCACCAGAACTGAAGCCGTCTTATTATGGCATTTCTAGATAAATTTTTTTTTTTTGAAAATGATGGTATTTTTTAAAACTGTATTCTCGTGTTGCATGTTTACGTGAATGCCTTTTTTTTGTTTGTACGTGTGCATATGTTGTCATGCACGTGTACATGAAAATGCGTGTAGGCTGTGACGTTATGACTGTATCCATGCGCGGCTGTGCATATAAATAACCGAATCCACGTGCGTATGTGCGTATGAAAGAGCGTATTTGTGTTTGGTGGCCATGGTGATGTATAATATTTCGTTTTGGGATGTAATATAAATCAATTTAATCATTTATTATTTATTATTATTATTATTTATTATTTGTTTATTTACTTATTTATATTTAATTCCAAATTATTTTTTGAATTGCCTGAGTGGGGTGAAGTTAAAATTTAAAATCAGGCGGTTTTAAGTAAATAAAATCATAATTTATTAAAGGAGAAAAAAATATTTGAAATGAAACTCAATTCTGTCCCCCTCAAATAAAATGTTGTGCGCGTCTATTAATTATAAATCAAATAACTGTTTAACATTTTACACAAACAATTACACCAACCCCAAGTATTTATTTATTTGTAAACTTTTAGTTAACTTCTTGTTACTGAAAAAACAGAGAGAGAGTAAAAATTAATTTTAAAAATTGATTACAAATTTCGCAAGTATTTTTCCATTTAAAGTGATACATTTTTAAAATTAAGTTCATAGTTTATATAGTTTATTTATTTAGATAATATATAATTTATATATTACAATGAAAAGGATTAAAACGTTGAATTATAGGAAGCAGTTTTTATTCATCTTATTAATGCTAATTTTTCTTTATTCTATGTATTGAAGATGTTATTAATTGTGACATACGTAATGACATAGTTTTGATTACAGATGAATAGAGACTTTAATAAAAAATTGAACTTGATAGAGCTTTGCCCCCTACACACAACCAGCTATCAGTAAGTGACATTCCTGCAGAAACTATGTATCATTTCGTCAGGACTTAGTCCTACTTCGTTTATAATGTGTTTGTGTATCTGTTCTGTATATCTATCTTGTACCTTGTAATCAGTAAATGTATTTCTGTCTTGTGTTTTTCTCTACGTGCTCACGAATTAAATTCGGTTTGTTATTATCTTATAACTTATTTGTGGAATAATTTATGTACACAAATGTACCCACATTGGAAGGTTACTTTAAGCCTTCCAGCTTACCATAGGAAGCTTCTACCTTATACAAGTAAGATGATGAAGACATGATAGACACTGCTGGAGAAGTAAGGACGAATTCATAATTGACGTCCTCCTTGGACAACAACACATTCACACACCTGTCTTGGCTAACCAGCAAAACTTAGATTGAATAGCTGTGTATGGACATTAGATGTGGTTCAAAGGACTTGCCTGGAGCAATTATCAAGTGGTGTGTAGAGAGAGAGAGAGAGAGAGAGAGAGAGAGAGAGAGAGAGAGAGAGAGAGAGAGAGAGAGCGAGTCTTTGCTGTCAGCACGCACTGATGCGAAAGAATATACGGGAAAGTTGAATTACAAAACCCAAAAATCAATTCCATAAAAATTTCGACTCCGTTAATTCAGAAACTTCTTCAGAATAATTTAATTTGTTTACGCAGATTGGTTTATTTTCTAGCGTTTAAAGTAAGAGGGTGGATCAGAGTTTCATCTTCTCAGAAAGGGTCATCCTGCTGAGGGGATTATGATTTTTGAAAGACCTGAAACGCCCCCATGAACCAATACATATAAACACTGACGACGCCCTCCAAATTGTAGTATTGAGCGTATATTTAAAGATCAACTTTTTATTAAGTTTTTTTCTTCCTTTAATCCCCTATTTTATGGCTCAGTTGAAATTCACACAATCATCTATGCTGCTTTTAAATTATACAAGCAATGTGAAGCAACGCACAACGTGTCTGCCCAACATACAATAATATCATCAACCACAGAAGATATGTTCCATGACATGAAATGCTTTGGTCACATGATAGACAGGCCACAAACTAGCATATATTAAATAGTGCAAAACTTTTGACTCGTTTACCTGATGAATGCTTTTAGCAGGAAACTTAAATAAATATAATTTAAAAGCAGCATAGATGGTTCTAATTGGTAGTAATATCGTTCCCAAATAAATGAATAAAAGCTAAAACTTTTATTTGTCACTTCATTCAACTATATATATATATATATATATATATATATATATATGAGGTAGGTAAAAGGATAGTGAACAAGAAATGATAACTCAAAACAAATCTAAGAGTTGAAATATTTCGTCCGATTTATACGGACATAAATCGGACGAAATATTTCAACTCTTAGATTTGTTTTCAGTTATCATTTCTTGTTCACCACCCTTTTACCTACCTCATACTGTCGGATTCTACTACATGCATCCTACCTTCATATATATACATATATATATATATGTATATGTATATATATATTCACACTTATCTTTAGATGCCACTTTTGTTACAGATGTAATGGTTGATACGACTATTGCCATCATGGAAGTACTGGGTCATTTTAAAGTAGGTGTTATAGCAGAGAAGCTTTTCACAGTATTCTTTATTTTGAGGAATATGAAATGATATCTGATTCTACTGTCAAAACTGGTTGAAGCTTTTAAGGTTAGTGATTTGTTCCTTGAATGAAAGCCAACATTTTACAATCATTAGGTGTCAATAATGAAAGAACGTGACTACTAACATTCGACTATTTCTGAAAAGCTAGAATAATCTAAATATATTATGGACAGATTTGAAGGCGAATGATAAACAAAAAAATGTCTTCATTATCATATTTGTGTGAGCGTTGTATGATTATGCGTATTTGTTTACATTTACTAGTATTCGCATAATATATATATATATATATATATATATATATATATATATATATATATATATATATGGAGGCGCGTGGGCTAGTGGTTAGAGTCGTGGAAAATGGACTCGTCGATTCGAGTTCAATTCCTAGACGAAGATGTTGGCATTTCAGATAGCGCTAATACACTTGGGAAAGGTATGAATCCATATATTCTCCCTCCAGCTATGGGTTAAATAGTAGGGCACACTGGGCCCTTCAGCCTTGCATAGGTAACCAGTCTAGGAGAGGGATAACTCTTAATTCAAAATTCCCTCCAGCTATGGGTTAAATAGTAGGGCAGACTGTGACCTTCAGCCTTGGGTAGGTAACCAGTCTAGGAGAGGGATAACTCTGAATTAAAAATTCCTGAGGTCGGTCGTTGATAGAGTTTGTGGCAACCCCCTATGCACCAATTATTTCCTGTCGACTGTGCCAAAAAGTGTGGATGGTCCAACACAAACCTTCACCACTATAAACAAATCACTGGGTGGATGTTCATTGTATGAACACTCCATCATGTATGTGTGTGTGTGTGTGTGTTTTTTTGTATTATTCTGTGTGTGTGTGTGCGCGCGCGCGCGTGCGTGCGTGCCGGCCGAATCCCAAAACAAATATTTTACGTGGAAAATCTCAACTACCAAACATCGTCAGTGCAAACCCAAATTGAGGACTGCCTCAAGGACACTGAAGAAAACTGCTATTGATGTGGAGGACTGGGAGAACCTAGCATGTAATAGATGGCTTGAGAGTCACCATCTACCTGTCTGTGGAAGAATTTGAGTCCAACCGAATTAAACACCAAAAATTGAAGCGGATAATCTTCAGCCCAGCAACATTCAAATTGGTGAAGTTCCAACATATAGTTTATGTGGAAGAGTATGTCTCTCCAGGGCTGGCCTGGTGAGTCATCTGTGAAAACACAGGGATAGAGTGTCAAATGCTACTGGCACCAAACTATGATGATAATAAAAAACAAGAAAAAAAAAACAGAAAATGGTCTTACTTGAACACGAGTTGACAACCATTATATATATATATATATATATATATATATACTGACCGTAGCACTGAAGCTAGAAGTTTCTAGAATCCCCAAATAAATATATATGAATACTCAGAATTTTCAATTGTGCTTGCAGCGTGAGCAACCCAATTTTATATTGGTGGAAATAGGTATATAACTATGAATATTACAGGAATTTTAGTATTTTTCTTTATCAAATATATTGCTCTGTATATTATTCCTGAATAATGGTACATCTATCTCTTGATATGGTCCAAACGGAATATAACATTCCGTTCTTACAAAATGCCCAGCATAGAATCATTCCTCACACCAAATAACTTGGTGATTTAACAATATATATATCTGTGTGATATATGTATGTAAGATATACATATAAAGCTAATAAGTAAAAAGTGCTCAATACCTATTGAAGTCAGTTAGCCTGCTGTTGGTTTTAATAACATCAGCTAAACAGAATTCAATATGGCGCTGCGAACAGAAATGGAACCTGAAGATTACTTCATCAAAGCTGGTATCTCTGCTGTAGCTATGCTGTGCAAGTGAAAAGCTGACCAAAGAAAACCTATGATGGATCATGCATCAATTGAAGCTAAGGAGACCTCTACCCAGACGATACTAAGGCATCAGCACTTTGAAATTTCAGTTCGAATCCCAGAGCCCAAAGTGCTGCCCGCAGAGACCAAATAAAAAGTGGTGTGACGTATATAGCAATAAGGGTAAAAATCCTATTATATACGCCATTGCTGGAGTTCTCCAGCATGGTCAATATGTAATAGGAAACCAAAATTTTTCAACAGGTGCCGTACAATGAAGAACATCACCAAGCAATAGTAAAAAGCCAATATTCTCATAGCCACATCACATTTGACCAAACAACGGGCACATCACATCCGGAAATGATGACAATTAACAGAAATAATGCATCCGTTCCCATTCTAATCCGGATAGCTATAAACACAAAGACTGCCAATGATGTGGGACTCCACAGTGTCATTCGATTCAGTTACATCGCATGCCACCTTGTCTTCCCAGTTTAATTCCTTCGATCTGTATGCTCTCTTATACTTTAGTATACTTATATATATATATATATATATATATATATTATATATACCCAACACGATAGAATGCGATACAAGATACATTTTTGCGGGGTTTAGCTGGTTTGAATTCAGTTTTCTTTATTCTAGAGCGATTGCCATACCAAAGTTAAGGAGACTAGAATGCCCTCCTATTTACCCATAGCCAAAGGGAGATGAACTAGATTCCTACATTTCCAAGTGTATTAGCGCTATATGAAATACAAACAGACTCGTCCGGGATTGAAACTCGGTTCTTCGTGTCCTCTTCCCACGTTGATGATCATTATAATATATACTGTCGACTGGGGTTGTAAGATACACTAACTGGAACTCAGCAGAGGGGTATGATCCCCCAATGGGGTCAATTTTCGGTTAAGGGTGGCAACCCGTGATGCTTAAGGACGGAATCCTAGGGAATGAGCAGTCCATAACATGCAACACCCCATTTGGCTCTTACTTAGGTTGGACGGTCATTCGGAAAAGTCCCTTCTGATCAATCGGCTGGTCATATTAAGACCGAGCGCATATGATTGTCCCGACCCTAACGCCCTATGGCAGACCCCGTACCTTTTTTTAATCATGTATGTGCTAGAAGGCTGTGGCTGAGTGTCTTAGTCTACTTTGTAAGATGTTAAACTGCATATAATTGTGAATTTCTTGTTCTGGAGATCTGGGGGAGTCTAGATTACCCCTTCATCAATATTACTCTCAGGGCCATCATCAACCCGGAATGGTAGCACCTCTTACGGACCCATTTATGAGTTAGATAGAAAAAAAGAGTTTCAAAATTGTGTTTTAAAAATTGTCAATAATTTTATTTTCAATACCCATCAAGTGTGAATAAAACAAAATGTCTTCGGCATAGAATAGCCCAATAAAGGTTGACATGCAATAAAATACAACCACAAAACCAACAAACGGCTTTATATTCATATAAACAATACTATTAGCTGAATACAAGAATATATATATTATATATAATATATATATATATATATATATATATATATATATATAATAAATAAGTAATCCACAGACACGTGTTTCGAGGTATCACGTCTCATCAGTGTGGTTACACATTAACAGCTACCCCTGGCCGGGTTTGAGACCCGAATGAACTTTCGTTCGCCAAGCCTCTTGCCCCTGAGGCCAGAGGCAGCTGTCAAATATATAAGAATATTTAATTGCTACATTTCTAAGTGGAAATGAATTCACTAGTCCTCAAACATGTGTAAACAAAGCGAGGGTTAGCTACACGCCAGAACGGTGAATTTTTCAATTAAATCCCTATTTAAAGTACTCGACCAAAATTGGGAGTATATATATATTATTTATAGTTTACAATACATTTAAAAGTCCGTTTTACCAATGGTTTCGGAACATCACGTTTAGGTGATTGTTCGTCATCAGAAACGTTTACTTTTGAAAAACGATTTTCAAAAGTGAACGTTTCTGATGACGAACAATCACCTAAAAGTGATGTTCCGAAACCATTGGTAAAACGGACTTTTAATGTAGACTATAAATGAATAAATACAGCTCTTACATAAGTAATTGAGCACTTTATTATCATTTCTCTAATACTAACAAAGAATTATATATATATATATATATATATATATATATATATATATTATGAAAAGGGGTTGGAATGAATCTGACAGAATGAGGTAAAATAAGGAATGAAAGAACAAAACTCAGACAAAAATGTTTACTTCAAAAGCAGAAGAAGCTGAGTTCATCACTCCAGCGAAATATACTACACATTTTTGTCTGAGTTTTGTTCTTACATTATTTATTTACCTCATACACACACACACACACACACACACACACACACACACACACAACACATATATATATATATATATATATATATATATATATATATATATATATGAGTAAATATAGAAATAAATCCGACAATATTTAGAAATTTGAAAAACCAAGTGTTCCAAAAATAAGATGAATTTATTTATCGACGCTTAAACGTTTCGGTTTCTTTAGGATGTATTATAGGATGAAGAAATTGATGGATGTTTTATAGATGACAGGAGATAAAAAAAAATCTTTATAAATTTTGTTGTTGTTGTGTAACTGTATTTGTTCAGCGTTATATTATGAATATATATATATATATAATATATATATATTCACTCCCATTATAATCCACACACATCATAGCCGGTTTCTTCATCTGAAGATGAGAGACATGAAAAGAGATTTTTGCACAGAAAATAAGCATATATTTGAATCCACGTTTACGTTACACACATACATAATATCGTCTAAATATATGCAAGTAGAATTTATTTTACCCAATTAGTTGGCCTTTAGCCTAGAAAACATTTTAACATCACTTTTGAATGTACCCATTTTGCCCTGACATTTTTTTTCAATAAAAAATTGCTAAAAAAAATAAAAAAGGTTTTTAACACCCGTAATTTCTTCAACCCAAAGTTCACCTCTGATTTAATCAGATCTCAGTTTGAACGATCATTCGTTTAGAAGGGATTATACATACATACATACATATATATATATATATATATATATATATATATATTTTATTATTATTATTATTATTATATAAGTATAATGTATATATGTATAAATTTATATTTATATATATGTATTTATAGTTGTATATGTATAGTGTATTATATATATATATATATATATATATATATATATATATATATATATATGTGTGTGTGTGTGGGTTGATATATGTATATATAGGTATATGTATGTATATATAGATTTATCTATTACTGAAATGATTTTGAAAAAAAATAAACACACACAGTTTTCTTTCAGAGATATCCTAGGGCAGCCAAATTTCATGTAATATACGAATAAAACTTATAAAAATAAAATAATATAAAACACAAAATATCATAT
>CM042138.1:8639682-8647182 GCA_023376005.1 Doryteuthis pealeii | reverse complement strand
AAGAAAGAAAATTATGTGAAGTGTAAGTGTGTGAAATAGGGAAAAAGAAATGCATGAATGAAATACCAGATGTTAAAATAAAGAAATTTAAAATGAAAACAATAAGCAAAAAATAAATTCAAAAACTGAAGTTTCACAGAGGAACGATTTTATGACAAGTGTAAGGTGGTTTAAGGTAGAAAAGAAATGAATGAAAATAGGAAATAAATAAAGGGATGAATGAGTTTAGTAATGAAGAAACATTAATGAAATCATGGTTTAAATAAAAGTAAATAATGTATGAATAAATGGAAAGGAAATACAAATAGAAAGGAAAATCGATTAAAATAATGATAGAAGATTAGAAAATGGGAAGCACGTGGTGTAATGGTTAAAGTCATGGGAAATGGACTCGTCGCCCCGAGTTCAAATCCTGGACGTAGTAATTGCATTTCACTTAGTGATAATACCCTTAGGAAATGTATGAATCCTACTCTCCCTCCAGCTATGGGTAAATAGTAGGGCAGACTAGGCTCTTTAACCTTGGTTAGGCAACCGGTCTAGGAGAAGGAAAACTCTGAATTCAAACCTGTTGAACTCCGCTTAAGAAATTAACCTTGTGTCGCATCCTGCTTGTGCGGAGGGGTTGGTAAATATATATAAGATTAAAAACTCAAAATGGGAAAGAAACTAAATAATCAATATACGAAGAAAAAGGAAAGAAGTGGTGATAAAAGAAAAAGATTGTCAATGAAAATAATAAAAAGATGAAATTATAAGGGTAACTAAAAGAAACAAAGGAAAAATAAAATGAAAATAAACAAAAAAGGAGATGAACGAATCCAGAAATAATGGATAAAATAATAATTTTATATGAACGAATGACTTAATAAATAATCAAACATGTGAATAAATCAGTAAATAAAAATATGAATAAATGAATAAATAAAAATATAAATAAATGAATGAACAAAAATGAAATAAATGTAACAAAATAAAAATAGAAAAGGAAACAGACTAAGAATGATATATTGAATAAAAAGAAAATAAGAAGAATAAATAATACTGAAAAAAAAAATGAAAAAACTGATCTTGAAAAAAGAATTTTGTGAATGAAAACAATAAACATATATGTAAATATTGCAAATGTAAATAGTGTACGTATTAGGAAAAAATGAATGAAAATTTAAAAAAAGAATGAATGAATCTAGACATAGTGATTAAAATAATCAAGAGAATAGATTATAAGAATGAAATAGATAGATATGAATGGAATAGATAGATAGATAGTTAGATAGATATGAACAAGATGAAAGAGATAGATAGATTGATATGAACAGAATGAAAGAGATAGATATGAACGGATAGAAAGAGATAGATATGAACAGAATGACATAGATAGATAGATAGATAGATAGATAAATAGATATGAACAGGAGGAAAGAGATAGATAGATTGATATAAACAGAATAAAAGAGATATATAGATGATTGATAGAGAGATATGAACGGATTGAAATAGATAGATAGATATGAACAGAATGAAATAGATAGATAGATAGATAGATATGAACAGAATGAAATAGATAGATAGATATGAACAGAATGAAATAGATAGATGGATATGAACAGAATGACATAGATAGATAGATAGATATGAACAGAATGAAATAGATAGATAGATAGATATGAACAGAATGAAATAGCTAGATGAATATGAACAGAATGACATAGATAGATAGATATGAACAGGATGAAAGAGATAGATTGATATGAACAGAATAAAAGAGATATATAGATGATTGATAGATAGATATGAACGGATTGAAATAGATAGATAGATATGAACAGAATGACATAGATAGATAGATATGAAGAGACTGACATAGATAGATAGATAGATATGAACAGGATGAAAGAGATAGATATATTGATATGAACAGAATAAAAAAGATAGATAGATAGATAGATATGAACAAATTGAAATAGATAGATAAATAGATATATATGACCAGATGGAACAATGGAATAATAACTAAGAAATATGTATGAATAAACGAGACTGAAATAAAAGTAGAAAAAACAATAAACTAAAAGAAGGATAGAAAGATATTTAAAAAAAAAACAAGATACGAAGAAAGAAATGGATATTGGAAGGAAAAAGTAAAGAACGAATGACGAAGGAATCCATTTTGGAATTAAAAATATAAAACTGAATTTAAATGCAATAAAATTCAAGGTTCATGAAGAAACTAAGTATTCAGGGGAAAAAACTGAATGAAAAATGAAAGAGAATTAAGATGAAAAACATAGAAAAGATGAATAAGATAATGAATGAATTTAGATGAGATAATGATTTAATAAAGAATAATTTAGGGGCCGGGTTAGCTCAGTCGGTAGAGCGTTCGGCTAGAAACCACAAGGTTCCTAGTTCGATACCGGCCCTCGCCAACTCAGCGTACGAGTAGCACAGGGATTTGTGCGGTAAAGTAAGGAGTTGGTGGTAGGTGTGGCGCTCCACCTCAGACGCAAAAAGAGTGTAAAGGGGATATACTCCCTCGCTGATTGGCTGATACCGACTTTAGGCACCCCTGACGACACACACACACACACACACACACATATATATATATATATATATATATATATATATATATATATATATATATATATGACAAGGGGAAATACATAAAAGATTTCTATGGCAATACAACAGAGTGACTGCAATACAACAAAGTCTGGTCGTATCTTAATATACTGCTGGGACACTCTGCGTATGAGTAGCACATAGATCTGTGCGGTAAGGTAAGGAGCTGATGGTAAGTGTGGCGCTCCACCTCAGATGCAAAAACAATCTCCTTGGTCTAGCGCTAGTGAAAAGGGGGATAGACTCCCTCGCTGATTGGCTGATACCGACTTTAGGCCACCAAGAGGACTTACTAACATATGGAAATCAAATTACTTCGTGAAGGGAGTAAAAGTAGAGAAGAAATAGACAACAATAATCATATACATATTTACCAATGGAGATGCGTAGTGTAATTGTTAGAGTCGTGGAAATGGACTCGTCGACCAGAGTTCAAATCCAGGAAGAGGCTGATTTCATTCCACATAACACTAATACCCTTGGGAAAGGTATGCATCAAACAAATCTCTCTCCAAGTATGGGTAAATATTGGGACAGACTGAGCTCTTTAACCATGGCTAGGTAACCAGTCAAGGAGAAAAAAAACTCTGGATTCAAACCTGTTAAATTGACCATGCGTCACATCCTGCAGGTGAGGAGGTGTTGGTAAATATATATACATATTTCCCTACACCTGCGCACGAGCAGAATGTAACACCTGGCCAATGTCTTAAGCGTAATTTAACAGTTTTGAATTAAAAGTTTTCCTTCTCCTGTTTGCCTAAACAAGGTTAAAAAGTCTATTCAATTTAACCATAGCTGTATAGAGAATATGTGAATTCATACCTTTCCCAGGGTATTAGCACTATGCGAAATGCAAACAGGCTCTTTCAGGATTTGAACTCGTCTCGTCGTGTCTATTTCCTACGACGGTAACTATTAGACCACGCGCCTCTGCAATAACAAAGTCATCATATAATGAGTAAAATCCACTTAATAACTGACCTTGTGTCACATCCAGCTCGAGAGAAAAATTTGGTTACTATATACCATAGGCACACCAGTATAGGCTGAATTAAATATCTATGTGAGTAGGATGTGACACAAGGGTAGTTTCTTAAGCAGATTTTAACCGGTTTGAATTCGGAGTTTTTATTTTCATATACTGGTAGCCTAAGCAAGATTCAAGAATCCAGCCTGCCGTTGCTGGAGAGGGTATAGGTGGATACATATATTTTCCAATGGTTGGGCGTCCCATCGTGTTGCAATGGTTAACAAGCTGGTTTCATCCTATGGGTGCTAGAAGGTGGTGTCTGAGGGTCTTCCTATTCTGGGAATGAGTTTAAACTGATGGTGTGGTCTGGGGAATGTGGAGAACCCATCATCACCATTTGTCCCTGTTCAATTCTGGCCACGAGTAGTAGTACCTGTTAGAGTCTCATCTTTGAGTTAAATAGAAATATGTTTATATAGAATATTGAGTATCTATTAAGAATGAATTTATTTCAAAACTTTGTCGGCATTAAATGACCAATCGAGGTCGGTATGCCGTAAAACAAATCAAAGCAAACAAGCAACAAACTTATATTGTGTAACATCCTACACCTGGCGAACGGGTTGGGTAAATACATAACTTTCCTAAAAGTTTCAACTAAAATGTCTGCGTGAAAAAAGACTTATATATATATATATATGTGTGTGCTTAATTGAAGTCGAACCTAATTTTTTTAAAAAGTTAATTCATTAATGATTAATTAGGCGGGATTTAATCATTAATGAATTAACTTTAAAAAAAATTAGGTTTGACTTCAATTAAGCACATATCCTCCCAAATATTGTCGGCTGAAAATATCCATATTTGTTTACATATATATATATATATATATATATATATATATATATATATATATATGTGTGTGTGAAGAAAAAGTGGAGGTGAATCCGACAGTATGTAATATTGTAAAAAATTGAAAAAAACGAATAATGTTTATTTCGCCTAGACTGCAGTGTTTCGATCTGTTTCGATAGATCTTCATGAGGGCTTTCGTTAGTTTGAGGAAAAATAAATTATTACTGAAGATAAGAAGTCTGCGAGCCTCTGTTCTTTTAATAGTCGATCTTGAAATATGAGAGAGAAAAGATATATTTAAAATCGTTGACGAACGCAGCGTTCCTAGATTTTATATATATATATATATATATATATATATATATTAAATAGGTAATTCACAGACACGTGTTTCGAGGTATCACCTCTTATCAGTGTGGTTATACCGTTTAACAGCTACCCCTGGCCGGGTTTGAGACCCGAATGAACTTTCGTTCGCCAAGCCTCTTACCCGTGCGGCCAGAGGCAGCTGTCAAATATAGGAGAATATTTAATTGCTACATTTAAGTTAAACCAATTTATTTCATAGTGTATTGAATTATTGATACTAATTTGAATTAGAAATAGGTAAAGTAGAAACTGATTAATTCAGTAGATTTTACACGAAATAGAAAAATGAAATAGACTAAATTAATGTTATAAAACCCTAAAACTTCAGAATGTAAAAAGAAGTAATAAATTAATATATATATATATATAATATGTGTGTGTGTGTGTGTGGGTGTGTGTGTGTGTGTGTGTGTGTGTGTGGGTGTGTGTGTGTGTATATATATAATGTTGAAAAGTAACATACTTTATTAATGATCAGCAATTAAACGAATTCAAAGAAAAAAATATCCCTTTTTTTTCTTTCCAATTCGTTTAATTGCTGATCATTAATAAAGTATGTTACTATTCAAAATTATACATAAATTTAGCTGTACCAAAAACTTGTTTATATATATATATATATATATATATATATATATATATAATGAAGAGAGAAATGGAAGTGAATCCGACAGTAAAGCTATTATCTATTTATATTTCCATAAACACACACACACGCATACATCGTAAGAGAACATTTTATGTCAAATTCAGAACCGTTTGTCTTAGCGTTCATAATTTTCAAACATCCAAGGAACGCTAGTTTTTCATTGAACATTTTTAAATAGATTGACCAACAACAGACTCTCACAGTCTCCTTATTCTCTGTGATAAATCTATTTTCCTCAAATAAACAAAAGCCCTGATGAAAATCTACTAAAATACATTGAAACACTGTAGCGTTGGCTAAATAAACATCACTCATTTTATGAACCTGTGTTTTGTCAAATTTTTCAGTGTATATATATATATATATATATATATATATAAAGTAATTGGTAATTTGCTTGAAGCATTGTTAATTATGTTATTATATATTAATGATTTGAAGGCCAATACAATGCACATAAAAATAAAAACAAAAAGATCTTTTTTTGTCTTATCGATTTCAAAGTAAAACTATCTTCAGAGACGATTTTCGGAAATGGAAGCGTTTTTGTTTTTTTTTTACGTTATTTTTTTTTAATGTTATAAACACGCGTCTCGTGGTGTTCTTTTTTTTTAACGCCGCGTGGAAGGTCGTGATAGTCGTAATAGCCGTTGTTCATTCAATTTCAATTTTATTATTTTCATCTATTTATTTATTTATGTATTTATGTATCATTTATTTTTATTTATTTGATATATGTATATATAGTAAAATATACATAATATGCACTATATACTATGAGGAACGTGTAATTTAATACAGTATATATAGTAAAATATACATATTATGTACTATTTATTATGAGGAACGTGTATTTTAATTAATTATGTATTCTGTGTTTAATTCTAAATATATATATATATATATATATATATATATATATATATATATATATATACTAATCCCTCCACACAATGTTTAAAACGGAGTTGAATATGTTTTAATTAAGAGTCTTACGCCTCCTAAACCTTTTGCCTAATCAAGGTAAAAGAGCCCATACTTCCCTACTATTAACCCATAGCTGGAAGGAGAGTGGTTGGATTCATATCTTTCCCAAGGGTATATGCGCTATGTAAAGGGGTTTTAACTCGGCTAGTCGTGTCCATGTACTTTGAAGGTAACAAGTTGACCATGAGCTTTCATGTAATAAAATAAGAATAAGTAAATTGATAATGAATAAGTAATGAACAAATTAATATATGAAAGAATATGAAATTAAATGCAAGCCTTATTCAGGATCAAACAGGGTTGTCTAAATAATAGACCAATTATTCTATTAACCCTTAGCAGGAGGGAGAAGAGTTAGATTCATACCTTTCCCAAGAGTATTAGTCCTATGCGAAATGTAATCCAGGATTTGAAACTCTTTTCTCGTGTTCATTTCCTACAACAGTTACCAATGCGTGCTTCCGTATAATAAACTAATAATAAATTAATTAGTGGAAACTGATTAATAGATAAATTAATATAGGAAGGGAGAAGAAGGACTCGTTCAGGATTTGAACACGGATTGCCGAGTCCATATCCCACGACTATACTCTGTGTAGTACCCGCCTTGGAAAAATAATCATATAAGGACAACAAATGAAAAAATAAAAAAGAAAGAAATTGATATACGAACCTAAAAGAAAGGACGGATGATGAAAGAAGCAATTTCAGAATGAAAACATGAAAAAAAAGAGAAAGAATAAAAACTGATTAAACCTAGATAGTTCAGGCGGGAAATAAAAAAAAAAGACATCGATGTATAGAAGAAAATAAAGGAAATGTCAGCGAAGATAGAAAGAGAAAAAAGCAGAAGGAAAAAAAAACCTAAGAAAAATTGCAAATTGACTCTGGGCGGGAAGATGAAAAGAACACTGAAAAATCTAACAAAAATCTTTGCTTTTTTTTTCGTTAAATTCATTAAAAAACTTTTCTTTTTAAAAACACGAGCAAAAAAAGAAAGAAAGAAATAGAAAATTATGAAGCTGAAAGTATTCAGTCAAAA
>CM042138.1:8627182-8629682 GCA_023376005.1 Doryteuthis pealeii | reverse complement strand
AATTAAAGTGATGCTCGTATCAATGTTAAGAATGTGGACAAAAGATTTGCATTTTACCGTTTAAAAAAGATGGAATAAACATAAATTGCATTTTACGTTAGAATTATCACGAAGTCTATCAGTGGCGGATCATTTTGACCAATGAATGGTAGGAAGACGCAGATGATATTCTTTCCTTTTCTTTCTTGTCTTTCCTCTCTTCAGCTGGAAAATAAAGGCCACAGTAGGCGAAGATTCTCTGATACATCTATCATCAGGAGCAGTCTTCCGATACCTTCTCGGAAAATCGTTTGATTCTTGTAGTGGATAATGAATTATTATCCCTCTAATCAGTAAGTAATCTCACATAACCAAATTTGCGTGTGTTTCTTAGCTTCAGAAGGATATTAATCTAAGATGCAAAACTTCGAATCGGCGTACCGTGAACTCCTCTGTTCTGTGTATAGATCGACACGTACATACCAACATACTTTCTTTATCATATAGTTATAGTATTCCAAGCTTCGTCTCAGCGCATCTCTCCTTCCGAGACGTAAAATGAGAGAGTATAAAACCAAACTGAAGGCAAAAGAAAAAAGATACACTTAGACCAATAAGGGAGAAGACCATCTGAAGCAATCAATGCGTGACAAACAAGATAGGAGCGCCTGAAAAGTACCAGATTTGAAGTAGAAAGGACGACAGCATGCAAGATAATACAGGGTGATTAGCAGTGAATCGAAAGCCTATCGACAACTCTGCTTATGCATCTCACAATCAATGTGATATATCACGGTATTACTACGGCACACATCTTACACAGCAGTACTCCACAAGAAACCTGACTAACTTAGACTCTCATCATACTACTCACAACGTAACAAGGTCCATATCGTTTCTATGCGATCTCAACCAGCTGAAGATCTAGGACAAACAAGAAGAATAACTGTACACGTCATAACGAGCGAGCGTTGAACAAAGCTAAATGATATATCTAACAGAAATGAAAGACCAGTTGAGACAGCCGACTCTGTACTTCATTACTAAATAAAAAATAGCTCAGGCCTAATATTATATAGTATATACTATACTTATATACACTTGAGACCAGAAGGCGCAATGAGGCTACACAAGTTTCTTAGGGTACTAACCAATCAAAGGGTCTCAATACCTCAAGAGAGCATGACGCGTCCATAATAACTCTATAACCAATAGATTTGCTGTTAGAGTTCAGATTGCTGTCATGCGCGAGAGTCAATGTTTATTACTCTGTAACGAGAAGCACAAAGAGTTGATGTAGCTCTAAACAAGGTCCTCTGCACAAATAACGCGTCACAATAGAAAAACAGAGAGATAGGTACATGGCGTCTGAAGCAAAAGCTACAGTGATAGCATCTTAATCAGCCAGGCGAGTCGGTAGGTAATATGATGAGAGTCACATAAACCACGATACACCCATGGTATTTAAGGTGCCTTTTTATCTCATAAATATATATATATTATTATAATATATATATATATAGTATATATATATTATTATATACATATATATATATATATATTGTGTTGCTGTCAGGTTGTGTGTGCAGCATCAAATCCGGAGATACCTTGATATCCCGAGTATGCGAAATCATTTAGAAATGACGACAAGTAGAGAATAAAATGAGAAAAAGAAAAATTAAAAGAACGAATCAATGTTGTTTAGCCGGGAAGATTACTAACATGCGTTATTGTTTCAGCAGAGGAATGGTCTGCCTTCATTTGAAGATGTACTGAGTTTGTGGTTGTAAGAGGGAGAAATAACTACAAGACAATTCTTCTTTTGAAAAATGGAGAGAGGATGGACCGAGTTCTCCACGAATACTAAGACACTGACCACAAAAACCTAAAGAGAAACGAAAGAAAGAGATTCAAGAGCAAAAGGGAAGAGCTGTGACTTTATTGTACATTTGCTGTTCACGATTGCACATGCGCTGTTTGTATGCGTGAGAGAGAGAGAGAGGAGATGCACGAGAGACGCTGAGACCTTCGCGAACAAGAGATATGGCCTAGTGCAGTAGCCTATTCGGATTAGCTAGATATGTGTATGCATCTAATCAGTATAGCATGCATGTGGATTGTATGCGAAGTTGTTGTATAAGAGAAAGAGAGGAGCTTTAGATTGTTGTGTAATGCGTACAGTGTAACATGCATGTGTTTTGAAGAGAGAAGAAGAGAGAGGAGAAGATAAAGAAGAAACGACTAGACCAGACAGAAAATGAGTGAAGTGTCCTCTTGATGCACAGGTATCCGTTAGTGCGTAAATGTAGCGGCATGCTTGTGTGTATTCGTGGTGTGTAGGATTGACAATAGGAGAGACCAGTCCGACAGACACGAGACAGAGAAGAGACTGAGTGGCGTAGCGTCGTGTACTGCATGTGCCTGCTTTGATGCATGTTGCCACTCCATATGGGAGGAGAGCAGAGCTAACAAATCGATAAACAAAATAATCAAGATAGAGACACTCGGAATGGAACCACCA
>CM042138.1:8624362-8627082 GCA_023376005.1 Doryteuthis pealeii | reverse complement strand
AAAAAGAAGGAGGATAGGAAAAGAAGTAGGATCTGCCAAATATCGTCTGCTTTTCATTTAAAATGAATTAAAATTCATTAAACCGATTATTGAAGGTCAAATTTTTGTCTAAGTCGAAAAAGTAACATAAGCAAAAAAGCAATTTATTTTTCATACATTTAAAACAATGTTTTCGGTCAATTTCGATCATCTTTATCTGTCAAAACGCTACTTAATATCCGTTTTTACAAAATAAATTCTAACTTTTGCGATTGAAAAAAATCACACAGGATTGTCCAATTATACACATAACTTAGTAGATAAAGGAGTTAGGTTAAGACAGTTCTAAATGACAGTTATTTCTAGACTGCAGGTTCAATCCTGGTCAGGAGCAGCAGTAACATAGAATAATAATTAACATAGCTTAACACCTGTATCCCAGTTATGGTTAGTGGAATGAGAACAGGATACTCCCGTGGGCTGAATAAAGAGTTAGGTTCAAAGTTCTGTGATGGCTCCCTATTACAAGAAGGTTCCTGTGTCCGACAAGAAATACCTGAAGAAGGCCGGAGGGCACATCGGACGAAACGCTGTACAGATAACAATGAAGATGAGGACAATAGTCTGAATAATACAAACAATGGTAATTTTTGCAGACTTCCGTCCTGGCCTCCTGCCTCAAAAACTGCTAGCCGCAGACTGCTGAAAAAACAGCACCAGCTACGATTGAAGTCCGAAGCCGAAGCGGTCTCACTTGAAAAAAAGAAAAAAAAGAACTTAGGGCGTTTTTCCTGAAAACCCAACCCCAACTCCCTCTAGTTAAAATTAAGTTTTATTACAAAATTTGTGGTTCTGTTTTTCCTGGGTCACCCAAATTATTTATTTATTTTCCATTAAACTAACCCTAAACCCAAACCCCAACCCCAATCCAAGCCCTAAACACTAACTCTATTTTTTACACCGCTTCGGCTACGGATTTTAATCGTAGCTGGTGTTTTCGTTTTTTAGCAGTCACTGGCTACCATTTTTTGAGGCAGGATTCCAGGACAGAACTCCGCAAATATTACCCAAATAATACTTCAAAAATTATTTTTTAGTTTTCATTTTATTTTTGGATTTTCGGTACTTATTTACGACTCGAGCAGATTCTTTTAAAAAAATTAAAAGGAACCGTACTCTTCGCGGAGAACTGTCCCGCTTCCGGCCTCAAAAAACGCTAGCCGGCGGCTGCTGAAAAAAACAGTAGCTACGATTGAAGTCCATAGACGAAGCGGTGTCACTTGCAAAAAACAAAACAAAAAAAAAACGACCAACTTTGGGCGTTTTTCCCAAAAACCCAACCCCAACCCTAAACTCTAAACCCACCCCTACTTAAAATTAACAGTTTTATTACAAAATGTCTGGGTTGTGTTTTTTCTGGGTTAGAAAAAACAGAGCCCAAATTATTTATTTTCCCATTAAATTAATCCTAAACCCCAACCCCAACCTCAAACCCAAACCCAAACCCGAGTTTTTTATTTATTTAAGTAACACCGCTTTGGCTATGGACTTCAATCGTAGCTGGTGTTTTTCTTTATTTTTTATTTTACAGCAGCCACCGGCAAGCATTTTTTGAGGCAGTGGGCCGGGACGGTTCTCCGCAAAGTGTACCAAATTTTTTTTTCTTCTATTCACAGCTTCTGTCTTAAGTCTTTTTATTTATGCAAAAAATAGTATCAATCACAAATATACACACCGTTCTTTTGTACCCGAAAAACAGGGGGTTAAAGTTAAGTCACTTGAAAAAAATCAGAAAGTTTTAAAATAGAATAAAAATTAATTCATTGCTAAATCAACACTGAAAATTTAATTAAAATCGAATACTTCCCTGAGTTTTGGTACATTTTTTTCAAACGTGTTAGTTAGAATTGTATTAAAAAAAAACACGGATTTTTCAATGAATTTTCCTAGACAATTGAAATAGACATTATAATTTTTATTGCGGGGCGGGAGTTTTTCATCTCGCCTTTAGTTGAAAGAGGAAAATAAAGTAAAGTAAGACAAGCGAAGGTAAGGGGAGAGGTTTGACTGCTGCCTAAAACTATTACTTGTGATCAATTTCACCCCCGTTCCTTGGCGATTAGGGGGTAAAAAGGGGAGTTACGTTGGATGTAAAGACAGAGACGGGTCAAGATTTGACCTAATTGCAAATTACGACTAATTAAACCAATTAAAGTGAATTTTTAAAAAAAACATTAAGTTGTTCAAAAACTAAGCAATAATTTATGACAAATTTTGTGTGATCAAGGTCACCAGCAAAAAGCCTTAAGACATTGAAAGCTGAAAATCTCAGCTCTAGTATAATAATAGATATTGTGTTGTTGGTTGATGTTAAGTTATATATATATATATTATAAAATGGTTACAAGAGATAACCTACTCGAGTTTCACCATAAGGATCTTCAGAGTTAAATCCACTGAATTAATCGAGACACCGATTAATAGCAATGACCACACACGTGAAATCGACTGCTATTAATCGGTGTCTCGATTAATTCAGTCGATTTAACCCTGAAGATCCTTATTGTGAAACTCGAGTAGGTTATCTCTTGTACCCATTTTATAATAAATTTGCTCTACTTAGTATTGAGCACTTTGTATTTGTTATATCGCTGACTTACCCCTCTAAATTCACACTTACTAACCATCATGACCAAATTCACCGGTAAGTCAACTTTTCCTTTATAAATATATATATATAT
>CM042138.1:8591862-8619362 GCA_023376005.1 Doryteuthis pealeii | reverse complement strand
GGACAGAGCAAGATATTCAGTAAATGAAGGAAAAAATCGAAACTTGCTTCATTACAATAATTTATTTCAACCGTATTACTACGGCATCTTCAGGTAATCACAAGAACCTGACTCTTACTCTTATCTCAGTAAGAGTCATGTTCTTGTGATTACCTGAAGATGCCGTATTAATACGGTTGAAATAAATTATTGTAATGAAGCAAGTTTAGAGTTTTTTACTTCATTTACTATATATAATATATATATATATATATATATATACACTTTGGTATGGTACCAAGTTTCTTGGTACAAGGTGATTCTAGGTGGGTCCTAATTCTCTACCAGTAGTTTGTTGTAGAGTTCAGATTCTGTATGGAGCTCAATGTTTAATTATTGTAAACAGAGCAAAGTTATTTGTGAATAAAAAGGCCTTAAATCCTATCAAAAGATATACATGGTCTGAAGAAGCTCGTGGGCCCTAGATAGCCACGAGTGGAAATGGTCCATAACCACGATACCCATGGTATTTAAGGCCTTTTTATTCACTAATATATATATATATATATATATATATATATATATATTCAAATTTCTGAGCATAAAGGAGATACCTTGAATATCCGAGTATGGAAATCATTTAGGAAATGACGACAGTTAAGAATAAAGAAAAGAAAAATTCAAGACGAATATGTTTTAGCGGGAATATTACATAATGCGTTATTTTCAGAGGAATGATCTGCCTTCATTTAAAGATGTACTGAGTTTGTTTTGAAGAGGGAGAAATAGACAAGACAATTCTTACGTTGAAAAATGGAGGAGATGGACCGAGTTTCAGATATAAGACACTGACCACAAAACAAAAAAAAAGAAAGAAAGAAAGAAAGAGAAAGAGAAGGGAAGAGTGTGACTTTATGTATTTGTGTTCACATGCATGCCTGTGTGGATGCGTGAGAGGAGAGAGAGAGAGAGAGAGAGAGAGAGAGAGAGAGAGACTTTTGTGTGTATATGTGCATGTATTTATAAGCATGCATGTGGATGTATGCAAGTGTGTATAAGAGAAAGAGAGGGGAGTTTAGATGTGTGTATGCGTAAGTGTAAATGCATGTGTTTGAGAGAGATAGAGAGAAGAGAGAGGAGAGAGAGAGAGAGAGAGAGAGAGAGAAATAATAAAGAAAGAAGAGACAGACAGACAGACAGAAAGAGTGAGAGTGTGCCTGTGTGTGTATATGCGTATATGTGCGCATGCTTGTGTGTATTCGTGTGTGTAGGATTGAAATAGAGAGACAGACAGAGACAGAGAAAGAGAGTGAGTGGCGTAGGCGTGTGTATGCATGTGTGTTTATGCATGTGTGTGTGTGGAGAGAGAGAGTAAGAGGGTGGGGTAAAGAAAGAAAGAAAAAAGAGGGAGTGTGTGTCTGTGTGTGCTATAGACAGAGAGAGAAAGGGGGCGAAAGAGAGAGAGTGAGAAAGAGAAAGGAAGAGAGAGAAGAAAGAGAGAAAAGAGAGTGAGTGTTGCCTTTGTGTGCATGCGTGTATGTGTATGCATGGGTGTATGAGATGGAGAGACAGAGAGAGGGGGAAACGAGAGAGGGAGAGAGAGAGAAAGAGAGGGCGAAAGAGAGAGAAAGAGAGAGAAAGAGAGTGTGTGGTGCCTTTGTGTGCATGCGTGTATGTGTATGCATGGTTGTATGAGATGGAGAGACAGAGATAGGGGGAAACGAGAGAGAGAGGGAGAGAGAGAGAAAGAGAGGGCGAAAGAGAGAGAAAGAGAGTGTGTGGTGCCTTTGGTGTGCATGTGTGTATGTGTATGCATGGGTGTTTGAGATGGAGAGAGAGAGGGGGATAACGAGAGAGGGAGAGATAGAGAGAAGGAGAGAGACTGAAGAAGAGAGAGATGGACGAAAGAGAGAGAAAGAGAGGGAATGTGGTTCCTTTATGTGCATGCGTGTATGTGTATGCATGGGTGTGTGAGATGGAGAGAAAGAGAGAGAGAGAGAGGGATAACGAAGAGAGAGAGAGAGAGAGAGAGAGAGAGAGAGAGAGAAAAGTAAATAATATAAAAAGAGATAAAGACAGTCGAAAATTCTGAAGTTATTTATAAGACTTGGGAAAGAACAACGTGAAATTATTGGGAAACGTTACAGACATGCTTTTACTACAGGTATAAAGAGAGAATGGGAGAGAAAGTGAGTGAGTGTGTTTATGTGTGTCTCTGTGTTTGTGTGTGTGTGTGTGTGTTGGAGAGAGAGAAGAGAGAGGGGGGGAGATAAAGAGAGACAGACAGAAAACAGAGAATGCGAAAGGTAAATAAAAAAAGAAAGAAAGACAGTCGAACATTCTTAAGACATTTAGAAAAGTTGAGAAAGATCATCATGAAATTATTAGGAAACGTTGCGGACATGCGTTCACTACAGGTAGAACCCCGAAATAATATTTCTAAAAAAAAAGAAAATAAAATTAAAAAAAAAAATATAATAATAATAATAATATAATAATAAATATAAAATCTAGAGATTGTGACTATACGTCTGAGTATATAAAGCAAAGGAGAACAAAACGATTTGAAATAGGCAGCAGGAAAGGAAAGAAGGAAGAAGGCAAAAGAAGGGGGAAAAAAACTCTCATAAATCCTTTTGAATGTTACAATAATTCTCCTCGTGTAAGTGTAGCGTGAAATGGATACGTGAGTAAGTTATGGCACTTTTATTGCAAATAGACTCATTTGATGCAGTATTATCTGCCGTGAAACTTTCCTAAGAATTATTTGGATTCTGACACTCCGTTAATCTCTTCTACTTCACTACTTTTCTTTTCCTTTCAAAATCTCCATTTCTCTCCTTCATTTTTCCCCTATCTTTCGTGGTCAATGCCCTTTTTTCTCAGACATCTTCATTTTTCGATTTCTACCCCCTCTCCCCTCTCTCTCTCTCTCCCCTCTCTCCTCCCCCCTCTCTCTCTCTCTCTATTTCTCACTCTCACTCTCTCCCCCTCTCTCTTCTCTCTTCTCACTCTCACTCTCTCTTTCCCACTTCTCCCCTCCCCTCTCTCCCTCTCTCCCCTCTCTCTCTTTCTCACTCTCTCCCCCCTCTCCTCTTTCTCACTCACTCTCTCCCCCTCTCCTCCTTTTTCTCTCTTTCTCATTCTCACTCCTTTTTTGTTTGTTTTTTTTTTGGTATTTTATCTTTTTCTTAACGTTTAGAGTTTTCAAGTTTTAATTATGCCCTCTTTAGGATTCAAACTGTTAAATTCCGCTTAAGAAATTGACCTTGTGTCGCATCCTGCTCATGCCCTCCGCACTCCTAGGGAATATCTATAATTATACTAAAGCTGAGTTAATCAACTTTTATTCCCTAAAGGCTTTTTTTTACTGTTTAGTTTAATGACACGAACATTATACTAAATTATTCCTTACTTTTAGGATTGAATTATGTTTTTAAAAAATTCCGTTTTAATTAGTTCTAATAGGTCAAAATTTGCAATTAAGTCAAAAACTGACCAATCCCTTCGTATATATAATAATATGGACGCGCATGGTGTAATGGTTAGAGTCGTGGGAAATGGACTCGTCGACCCGAGTTCAATTCCTGGACGAAGCTGTTGGCATTTCTCATGTCGCTAATACCCTTGGGAAATGTATGAATCCAATTCTCCCTTCAGCTATGGGTAAATAGCAGGACAGACTGGGCTCTTTAACAATGACTAGGTAACAAGTCTAGGATAAGGAAAACTCTGAATTCAAACCTGATAAATTCCGCTTAAGAAATAGAACTTGTGTCGCATTCTGTTTGTGCTGAGGGGTTGGTAAATATATATATATATATATATATATATATATATATATATATATATATCAAACCAGTAACCGACTGAGCTTAATTGGCTCCTTATGTGAATAAATCCACTAAGAATATTTAAGTCTCCACATTTCTTACATCAAAGTAAGATGACATTTATATAAAAAAATAAAAATAAAAACATATTACAGCACGTAATTGATTACATTCTATTCTATCATGTTTATATCAATATCTTAGGATCAGTTTAGCTCAGTCCGGTATAGCGTTCGGCTAGGAAATCACAAAGGTTCCCTGTTCGATACGCGCGCGTATTAGCGCCATGTAAAATGCAAAACAGCTTCGTCTAGGAATTGAACTCAGGTTGACGAGTCCATTTGCTATGACTCTAACCATACCTGGTTTGATACAAGTAAGTCGTCGGGGTGGCCTAAAGTCGCTATCAGCCAATCTGCGAGGGAGTCTATCCCCTTTTCACTAGCGCTAGACTAAGGAGATTGTTTTGGGAACGCCACACCAACCATCAGCTCCTTACTTTACCGCACAGATCCCTATGCTACTCATACGCTGAGTTGGTGAGGTCCGGTATCGAAATAAGAACCTTGTGGTTTCTAGCCAAACGCTCTACCGATTGAGCTAACCCGGCCCTTGTAAAAATGCTATCGTCCCTGAAAGGTTGGTGGTTGGTTTGATATAGAGCCTCGCCAACTCAGCAGATGAGTAGCACACCTTGAGTAATAGGATCTATTAGCTGAAGCATCTGGGTTCTGACGGTAATGAGGTGGCGCTCCACCTTAGCAAAGGAACTTTCACCTGTCTAGCGTTTCTTGAAGAAACGGTTCGCATAGTGTAATGGCCAAATTGTTGGATTGAGACATCAACTAAAAAGGGATAGACTAACTTGCTGCTTGGCTGATACCGACAATATGCTACACCGCAGATTTTATTTACTTTTAACATAAGCGTATCTGAAACTCTCTCGTATCTCTAATTTTAGCTCTTAACTTGAAAAGCTCGTAAGTATGGCAACTCGTAAGTCGAGGCACCCCTCATTGTTCGCCTGATACCGACAATAAGTCACACTGCAGACTTTACTTACTTTTAATATAAGCGTATCTAAAACAAACTCGGACCTCAAATTTTAGCTTCCAATACAAAACAAAAAATCGACAGAGTGACCGCTTGTAACTAGGAAAGCTCGTAAGTCGAAGCACTCGTTAATCGAGGTACCCCGATACAGACGTATAGATGAAATGGAAGTATAGATTAGGAGATAGAGGGAAGATAGTAAGAAATGATCAATAGAACAATACATTCGCCAGACGGAAACAAAAACTGTTTACAAAAATAGAAACGGAATAAAGAAAGAAAAGGATACACTCAATCTTACTTGAATCAATTTCGGTATGAAAAATACGAAGGAAATAAAACCAATTATACGAAATCTTAGAAAAATAAGAGAGATTTAGTGAATTAAAGAAAAAAAGCGGGGACAAGGCAAAATAAACCTAACATATTGGAGCGGGTTATTTTACATTCATATGAGAAAAGAAAAAAAGACATTCAACCAACAAATAAGAACAAAAAAAAAAGTCTAGAATAAAGGAAATGAGATAAAAGTAGGGAAAATAGATATGAAAAATGTGGAGGAGAAGAAATGGGATATTTTAAAAAGGGACAGGAAGGTGCGTAGCTGAAATAATGACGATATTGAAAAAGAAAAAAAAGAAAAGAAAAAAGAAACATTGTGTGAATTAGAACCACAATTTTTTTCTTCACCAAAGAATCCAAACTGAAAAAGATAACCGTAATGAGAGGTATCGTAAAATAGATATCTAAAAATCAGTTCACGCTAATTTGTAAATACACAAACATACACATATAAACACACACACACACACACACACAAATATATATATTTACCAACTCCTCTGCATGAGCAGGATACGATACAAGGTCAATTTCTTAGGCGGAGTTCAACAGGTTTGAATTCAGAGTTTTCCTTCTCCTAGACTGGTTACCTAGCAATGATTAAAGAGCCCAGTCTGCCTTGCTATTTACCCATAGCTGGAGGGAGAGTAGGATTCATACCTTTCCCAAGGGTATTAGCGCTAAGTGAAATGCAATTATCACGACCAGGATTTGAACTCGGGGCGACGAGTCCATTTCCCATGACTTTAACCATTACACCACGCCCTTCCTTATATATATATATATATATATATATATATATATATATATATATATATATATATATATATATATATATATATATATATATATAATATATATATTATATATATATATATATATATATATATATATATATATATATATATATATATATATATATATATAATGAGATGGATTGTAAAAAATGAATATTTAAAAATCATAAAACTCTAATTTGTAAAGACTTGCACACACACTTAAATACATACAATTACACACACTTACACACACACACGACAGATACACACTTGCACACACATATACACACACACACGTATATATATATATATATATATATATATATAATTGCAGAAAAAATACAGATCCATTATTTGCAAAGTTTTTTTCTTTATTTCGTATGTGATTTAAATAGGCATCGCATTCAGTCTAACATTAGAAAGTTAGATTTCGGAGAAATGACAATATAAACTGTTTAAAATACATCTATTTCCCAAGCACACGAGACAATAAATTAGATGTTAATTATTATTATTAAAAATCTTACTCTTATCCTTCATACAGGATTGTAATCTACATGTCTAATTCATTGCTCTTAAATCTATTTTTTCTTTATTTATTTATTAAATGTTCTCTTTATCGAAACAATCGTCATATTCATGTTCTTTAATTTTAGCAAATTTCTTTCACATTATTCTCGTTCAAATAATATAGAGAATGGTTGGTTTGGTCTGGTTTGGTTATTTAACGGCTTATCAACCATTTTAGGATCATTTAATGCCGAAACGTCATTTTAATAAAAGTTTCTGTTTCAAGTTCTTAATATCTTTAGATTGGTATTAAAAAATTTCGGACCAAGTATCCAATAGGCACCCCAGTTGGGAGCCGCCTCGAAAGGAAAAAAAACGCATACTTCCAGTTGTGGTACTAGAGGCGCATGATAAATAAACTTTATAAATTGTGTGATACCATTTCCGAACAAACAACCTTTTATTTAAATAAAGATAAAAAAGATTTTTTTTTTTAAATAAAAACTATTTTCATTCAAATAAACATATCTGCATTTCTCTTCTGATTAAACAAAAAACTATGTTACTATAAAAATGTGTCTTTAATATAAAAACGTGTCTTTCGTTTGAAGTATTATAATCTAAAAAAAATCCTATTGAATTAACAACATGAAATAACATTTTTTAAGAATTAAAATCAAAAACTATTTTAGTATAAAAACGTGCCTTTAGTTTGTAAATGTACATGAACAAACTTTTAAAAAAATGTACAGGGAAATTCTAATGCAAAAAAATCGTCTGTTGTTTGTAAACAAACAACCGGGTTTTTACGGTGAAAAACAAAAGATGTTCCTTTCAAAACAAATCCCAGCTGGGGTGCTTATTGGTTACTTGGTCCCCATTTTAGTTGATTTCATTTGGTTTGGTTTGAGGTGGTTTGCTTTGTTTAATGGCATAATAACCCTGTGGGTTATTTAATGTCAAAAAACGGTTAGAGTGTGAAATAAAATTTGATACTTATGTTTCCTTTACAGGTGTATTAGTTTGGTTTGATTTGATTTTACGGCATATCAACCTCAGTGGGTCATTTAATGCCGATACAGTTTTGAAATAAATCAATTCTTAATGGATAATACAATTTTGTTTATCAACTCATGTTTTTCTATTTAACCCATAGATGGGACCCTAGCAGGTACTACCACTCCGGGTCAGAGTGGACCTGGGAGCAATGGTGATGAAGGGGTGCTCCACATTCCCCAAACCTCCAAAAATGGAACCTCACCATCAGATAGAGTTTAACGTCATTCCCAGGACATGCAGACCCGCAGTCACCGCCTTCTAGCACCCATATGATAAAAAGGGGTTGGGGCTTGCCATAAGGGCAATAGGGTTGGGAAAATCATATAGATGCTAGGGCTTGAATTGGTGTATTAGTGTAGATGTATTTCTTATGTATGTATCTTATATCGGATACATAAATTTCGATGTATTTTTATTTTTCTCAAGAACTATGTCATCCATGTTAATATTTTCAAAGAGATCCCTCATATTATGTGCTTTGAACTATGTCTTTCTGATTGGAATGAAAACTCCACACTCCATAAGGAAATGTTTGACATTGTAGGATGTTTGGCATCTCCCAAATCGTGGTGGATCCTCCTCTTACTAAAGCGAATATTTTGCGTCGCAGAGATGGGAAATATTTTATCCGAGAGAATCATATGAATCAAACGTCAGGTTTCTTGTAGGTTGTATAGATATATCTCTACCAACTCATCCGTACGCGTAGGATGTGACACAAAACCAGTTTCTTAATCGGTATATAGCAGTGTTAAATTCAAAGTTTTTTTTTTTTCAAATCTCCTATACTGATTGCAGTTATTTTCTGAATACAAAGTTCGAATTACGCGTGGAGCCACGCACAAACCGAAGCTCATGCGATGACCCATGTTAAAAATTTCGTGCATCGCCTTGTCATACTCCCTTTGAGGCGCCTCAGGCACCTGGACAATAAATCTTGCCATGTCCCTCTTAGTCGAGGGAATATAGGTTGCCTGAGAGAATGCCCACTGGAATCACGCTTATATTATAACCCTTACCAGCCCAGGCGCCGAAGCTACTGGACACAGTGTCCGAAGACCGGGTAAGCATTCTAGACTGGTTGCATAAGTTAAACAGCCTAAACAGCTCTACTGTTTACAGCTGGAGGGAGGATAGTTGAATTCATATATTTCTCATTTGAATTAGTGCCATGTGAAATGCAAATTGCCTCGTCCAGGATTTGAATTCGAGTCATTAGTAAACATTACACAACACAATTTATTGAAAATAGAATTACTCATTAAAATGGGTTATTTTTAGATAGTATATGCGTATTACATCTGCTGCTAGATTGTTTGGTTAAAATATAACTGAATTTAGTATTAAATCTTAGATATTACTAAACTGTTAAGATGCCATACAACCAACCATCGCAGTAGTAGTATGGAGGCGCGTGGCATAATGGTTAGAGTCGTAAAAAATGGACCCCTTGACCCGAGTTCAAATCCTAGACAGGGCTCTTTGCATTTCCCATAGCGCTAATGCCCTTGGGAAAGGTATGAATTTATATATTTCCCCCCCCCCCGCTATGGGTAAAATAGTAGGACATAATGAGCTTTTTTTTAACTATGGATAGGTAACCAGTGTAGGAGAAGGAAACTCTGAATTTAAAAATCCTGAGGTCAGTCGTTGATTGTTTTTTTGGTATTCCTTGTGCACCAATTTTTTCCTATCGACTGTGCCAGAAAGTTCGGATGGTCCAGCATAGGTTTTCACCACTATAAACAAACCACTGTGTGGGTTGTTCATTGCATGAACCCTCAAGTGTCAAAATCGACGAGAGATTCCATTTTATTTATTTTGTTGTTGTTGTTGTAGTAGTAGTAGTAGTAGTAGTAGTAGTAGTAGTAGTAATTGTTGTTGTTAATGTGTTTTTTTTATAATGCTTAGCACAAAGCCAGCGTATAATGTTACCAGTGTGGGCACCTCTCGTGGTGTAATGGTTAGCAAGTGAGACTGGCAAATCATGACTAGGGAGTTCGAGATTCACTGTATTCCCCTTACATTCGAACTTGTGCCACATCTAAGCTAAGCTTGGTAAATAACTATAAGGTTATCAGTGAGAATTGAACCCACAATAACGTTAGTATAGCTAGTTAACAATTATACCATGCAAGGTGCCCGATGGTTAGCGGAGAATGTGTTGCGTTGAGTATTTATTGAAGACAGTACGCAGCATCGTTCATATCTAGTTTTTTGTCTAAGCATTTCATTAAAGCCCAAGTGACATAGCCATACAGTAGTACTGAGCCGGCTACAACTTGGAAGAATTATCACTTTATTTACATTAAACAACCACTCAGCACCAGTAGGATGTGATACAAAGTCAATTTTTTACGCTGAGCTTAAGAGGTTTGAATTAAGTTTTTCTTCTCCTAAACTGGTTGCGTAAGAAGGTTAAAGACTCCAGTGTATCCTGCTATTTACCCATAGCCGGAGGGAGAACCCATACCTTTCCCAGGGGTATTAGCGGTATTGGAAATGCAAACAGCCTCGTCCAGGATTTGAACTCGGATCGCCAAGTCCCTTTCTTACAACGATAACCATTACACCACGTGCTTTATCTTATCAGAGAGACCAGGTTTCACTATGATCAATGGTCTGTCTATAGCAGTCCATGTGTTTCTTACGTGTATTTTGGCATGACTTTCTGTAGATGAGATATTGCTACCTAGATAGGTAAACTGGTCGACTAATTTCAGTCAGAGTTGAGATCATACATTAATCTATACTAGCAAATATATGCACCCTCCGGGTGCAAGTATTTAAGTTTTAATATAATAAAATATCATATTAAATTAAAAAGGCTAATGAAACTGAATAAGAATGCAGATAAAAACTTTTCAAACAGAGGGGGTATGATTGAAAAATAGAACAACTTTGAAATTAACTCTTCCATCATTTTCCATTACTCCCGTCTTTCATTGGTAAATTCTCCTAATTTAACTATTTAGTTAAAATAGGAAGTAAAGAATAAAATTACAGTTATTTCTTCTTGTTAATGAATTTCTTTTAAGATTTATCCCAGAGATTTTTGCTCATATACATTAAGATAAAAGCAAACAATTAGAAATCAATAATACTAAGCATATATTTATTGAAATCTAATTTTTAATATCAATATGCAAATTAGCCTTCCCGTTCACTCTGTAAACCGCTATTTTGTTGTATATATAAATACAATTGCATGTTATTAGTATGTAGATATGGTCAACAGTATTAATAATGTAAAACAAGTTTTATTAATAATTGAGGTTTAAATAAAAATAAAATCATGGTAAATGTGATGTAAATAACAAAGGGAATTGTGACTTGTATAGTAATATAGTTTCGGTTACAGACAGACAAACCCACAATCTCCATTATAATAAGATATACATATACAAAGAGTATTTTGGTGTCTATGTATATCTGGATTAAACTACGAAGATAAAACAATTAACGACAAAGTAAATATACATACACATTAAATATCAATGGTACCTGCTTTTTTCGTGCAAAAAAACTATGAATATTTGATTTATATTCGAAGATACTTAAAAATTAAAATATACATAGAAATAGCATTGACATTCTACTTACAAATGACCAGTTTTTGTAAATCTCAAAAGTTAACAAATCAATACACCACAGTTTCCACCTCTACCTAGTCGACGCCGAGTAGCTGCTTCTAGTCAAAATGTAAATCTTTTTCATTGGATATGATTCAATATCGATGTTATGGATCTCTAATATTTGATTTCATATTAATTTTAATAATAATTTTAATTTTAGTTTATGTGGAGAAATATTTGAATTCTATTCAGTTGATGACACATTTCAGGTGTCTATTGATTATATAGATAGAAATTATTTTCTATTGAGACATATCTCGTTTTTGAAATAATCAATAGCTTAACAGCCGTAAGCATGATTTCATTTCTCGAAGGTAAGAATGATACTTACAGTTTTTGGCTTGTATTACTTTTTCTTTTTCTTTCTGGGAATTCAATAATCTAGACTATTTTCTTACATTTTCATTGATTGTATTTCAAATGGTAACTACTTATTATCTTTTACTTTATTTTTTCCTTCCTTCATTTACTTCCTATTTTTCTTATTTTTTTCTTTCTTTATTTTTTTTATTTTTTATTTATTTTTTTTTAATTCTCACATCGTTTAATTCTTCTTTGCTTATTTTTTTTTTTTTCATTTTCGGTTCCGTGTTTTCCTTTCGTTTTTAATTTTTTAATTTTCAGTTTTTATTTTTTCAGTTTTCCTTCAACTTTTTTCTCCTTTAGAAATGAATTTATTCAAATCACTTTCTCATTTCCTAAGCTTTTGATTTGGTTAATGATGGAAATGAATACGAACATTATATATATATATAAATATATATATATATATATATATATATATATAGTATGAACAAAAAATTAATATGACAAACAGGAATATTTCTTATATGTTATTTATTCTCAACTAGTTTCGACCTTAGAGTCATCATCAGGAGAAAATTTCTTATTTGTAGAAATTGTTTTAGATTTTTTGAAAGAGAGCATTATAGAAGAACTACAAAAATTGAAGCATTTTGAAGTATATATATATATATATATATATATATATATATATATCGAGAGAGAGAGAGATAGAGAGAGAGATGGATATAATTTATTATAAATAGAATTAGATAGCTAGGAAAATACATTTATAAATATATATATATATATATATATATATATATATGTGTGTGTGTGTGTGGTTTGTTTTGTTTTACGGCATATCAACCTCAGTGGATCATTTAATCCCGGCAAAGTTTTGAAATAAACTCATTCTTTATAGGTACTTAATTTTTTTTATAAACACATACTTTTTATTTAACCTATAGATGCGACCCTAACCGGTACTACCAATCCGGGTCAGAGTGGACCAGAGGCCTGACCTCCACAGCAGTAACCTCGTCAGCAGTTAAAGTTTACTGTCATGCTCAGAACATGAAGACCCTCAGCCACCGCTTTCTAGCACCCATATGATAAAAAGTGTTGGCGCTTGCTATAAGAGCAATAGGGTTGGGACAATCATATATATATATATATATATATATATATATATATATATATATATATATAGAGAGAGAGAGAGAGAGAGAGAGAGAGTGATATTAAATACATTAATATGAACAGAATTAGATAGAAAGATATATAGATAGATAAACAGATAGACAGAATAAAATATTAATATTGACATGATTGATTTATTGATTTTAACTGCATGGCAACCTGTCTGGGTTATTTTAAGCGGAGTTTAAAGATGTTTGAATTCAAAGTAATCCTTCTCTTAGCCAAGGTTAAAGATCTACTGTTTTACAATTTTACCCATGGCTGGAGGGAGAATAGTTGGATTCATGCATTCACGAATAGTTGGCATTTACCGAACCCGTTCACCAGGGTAGGAGGTGACACCAGGTTACAAGTATGGCAATCAGCGTGGATCGAACTTGCTATTCAGTAGTAATGGATATGCGTGACTAGCTTACTAACTATTTATTCTCTCTTAATTAATCAATAAACAGCAATGAAAACTCTGAAAAGTGTTATTACTTTTTGTACAGTAAAATAAATAATAGTCAACGCGCAGTTCTCCAACAGTATGAATAGATACTTGACTAGTAATGACTCGTCTACGAATACTACTACGGAAAACCTCGCGTATTTTATCTTTATATGCGTTCCATTGGACGAGTCCAACTATATTCAAGGGGAGGTAACTTCGCTTACAATACTATTACATTATGGGACGTCCTATCTTTTACAATGATATTAAGGCTGTTAAAAATAAAAATAAAAAAAACCTCGTCCCGGATTTGAACTGTGATCGCCGCATCTATTTCCTAACATGATAACCATTACATGATGAGTACCTCCATATATATATATATATAGACCAAAGTCATACAATTGACTTTCTCCAATACTGTTGGTATATTTTTGCATATAAGGTGTGCTGCAATACACCATTTAAATTTATGGACTAAGCGAGGTCATGTGGTTTAAACCTCAGCCAACCAACAGCCCGAGTGCGTGGCTGGTTGACTACTTAATCGCTGACACTGCGAGACGTCTATTTGCAATCATTGACGAAAGGCCTGCAAGACTGAGGAGCAGCAAGGAACAACCAAAGGATTATTTACTAAGGATCACGCTCTGCTCAACCTCAAATGATTTCCGCTGGACAATCGCTCTTGCTTGAAGCCTAATGGATGGCCACATAAAATCGTAACTATTACTAAAGAATAGTATCGAATATTCAATCGCCGTAGAAGGACCGATTGACCTCTACAGAATTCATTTACGACAGTCATCAGAAATACAGTCGTTATTATTAATGTCAAATTTTTATTATATAAATACAAACCACACAAATATCATTTACTAAGTAGTATGCAATTAAATTCCCACCACTTTTCTTATTCATTTACTTCAAGCACAATTATTTAAAATATATATCAGTGTTGTTACGACCGCTTTACGACAGTCACATGGCTTTGTTTTAATCACGTGACATAGCTAACCGTCTAAGCATGGCAATTTGTTTGCTGTCGGCGAAAGGGAGTCGGCTGTGTTTTAATCCTTCAGTGTCGTCGTCATTATCTCGGGTATGAAGTATTCGCCTTTTTTGGAGGAAATATCAGAAGACCCAACAACTTCATACCTCGCCCGGAAACGTTCGGGTGCGCTTTGCACCCAGTCCTACCGAATTTCCTCATCTTGGTAGTTTACGATCGGCTCTATATAGGTACGTGCAAAACACGCTCTTTTAATTCGAACGGAGATTGTTAAAAAATATTTTAAAACGTTAATAAAAAATTGAAAATTAACTTTTTAGTGTTTTATTTTACGTTTAATATAAAGAACAATTCCAAGTTTATGTGTTATAAAAAAGAAAAAACAATTTTCTCTTACATAAAACCTAATTTTTTGCATTTCAAAGTAAATTCCAGTAAAACCCGCCATTTCTTAATCTTTGTTGACATAAATAACGCATCTTGACGTGTGCACTATTTTTTTTATGGAGTCTCGTACGTATCATTTTTCTGAAGCAAAAACAAATTACTAATTTAGCATTTCCTTGATGCCTCACGATTTAACTCTTAATATTATTGAAAAAGAGTGTTGGGAAAATAAAAATTAGAATGTTAGAAATTATTTATAATAAAATTCTATAATAATATTCTTTTCTTTTTTCTCCCCCCCCCCCGATACATCTATTAAATTATTAAAGTATACATGCCTCAAAGGTGAAGTTCTTTATTCAATTTTGTAGTTTTTAAAGTTTTTAATTTATTCCATAATGAATAAATCTTTATTTAAATAGTCTGCCCCTACTTCAAATTTTGTAAACTCGCAATCTTCCACGTCATTAATTTCTGAATAATAAATAATAAATAATTATTATTTTTGTAGCCAGTCACGGTACCATCAAATTTAAGATTTTGATTTTTTATTTCAAAAATATGTAAAATATTTCAAAATACGGTAATATCTGCTTTCTGGACATAAACGGGAGAATTATTTGTTTCCAAATAAAATAATAGATTTCTTCAAACACTGTTTGGGTTCTCTTTCACAGAGTATAAGTATGCACGCGTCACGTATTTGAACTTGTTTACCCATAACACACCAGTGAAAATGACAACTACGTTTGTTTCTCTTAGATGCTTCCGTAATCATTCTGACGACAATTTTTAATTCAAACATTATTTTCAAAAATTCATAAAAATAAGAATGTACATATATTATGTCATTATTTTTAGCGAGATATTTTTTATACAATATTTTCTTTGATTAAATAAATATGATTTTGCTTGACATTAAACAAAAGTATTTATTTTACATTTTATAATTTTTTTTAAATCTGTGAAAATCTCTGAAAAATAAAATAAAAACGTACACAATACGAACTTTTAATATAAAATTCTTTTGAAAATAATCTAACAATTAAAAAAAAAAAAACATATTTTTTCTTATTTACGAGATTTTAAGTTTCAATGTTTAAGATGCCCTATTTCCAAAACTGATTTATTAGCGAATTATCTTTTTTATATATGTTATGTCATTACATTGTCTTTATAAAAATGTAAAATTTATTTATATACTATAAAAAAAAGTATCAGATCTTTGTTGGGGGGATCAATACGCGAAACAAAAACTAACGAAAAAAATTATTAGTCTTTTCAATTTAGTAAACATTTTTTTACAATAAAGTTCGTCTTTTATTACTTCATAAACCGAGAGTTTTATTAGAATCGGATCGTTAGTTTATTTTATATGATTTTTAGAAGAATTTCCTGTAATCACCCTTTTATATAGTAGGCCTTAATTTGCACATACCTAGAGGCTCTATATAATTATGTATTTTCAAAGTCGCATGGAGGGTCGTTTATACTCCGGGTAGAAGATACTGACCAAGTAAAGAAATCAAAGTTGCTGAATTCATTTCAACTTTAATGGTCGTTATTATTTTCTTGAATCATTAACGTCAAAGTTACATTTAATATTCGCTTCATGAAAACAGTGACTAGAATCGGAACGATAATTGCTATTTCCATTGTTAAGGCGCGCATTATAATCGCTACTAGCATTCTTTAAAAAATTTAATACATGCATCGTTCTTTATGTCCCCTTTTATAGAATTTTATTCATAATCATATATCTTATAATAATGGAGATTCGGGCTGTAATCGAAACAACTTCAATGCTTACGTCACAATACCTCCACGAATTGCGTAAGTTCATCAATGAGTATTTAAATTCAAGTCAAAATCATTAATATATAAAATAAATTAATGAAACCATTAAAATATAATTAAAATAAGTATAATCTTTTATATGCGTTCTCCTTTAATTTCGTTAGTCTTTCTAATTTAACATATTTCATTATATTAAAACTTAAATACTTACACCCGGGGGGGGGGGGCATATTCTTGCTGGTACCATAAATACATTTTTCTACATTGTCATGCATACTTAACTCTTTGCTAACTTTAACCCACTCACAGAATATTATATTCTTGATTTAACTCTTTCTCAGACATTTTTCTTCTTTTCCTTATTTTCATTTTTCCTTATGTTCGATTGAAACAGAATAACGTCATCACGTACACGCGCTCACCCCTCTTTCTCTATTTCCCCAATTCTCTTTCTTTCTTTTTATTTTATTTTTTCTGTGTAGTATGTCCTTTTTCTTCCCTTTATTTCTTTATAACGAAAACGGAATGGTCCATTATTTAGCTGTAGTGGCGTCACTCATGAGAAATAAGAATTTGATGGATAAGCAACACTAGATAATCATGATTTACATTTTTTAATTAAATCTTGGACGATTTGGATTGTCTTAATTTAACCAATGGGTGTTACAAGATGATAACGGTCGCATTTTTAGGAACACTCGTATTAATGTATATATTTAGCGCATCTCTAGTTGTAAGCTAAAGCACGCACATTTTACAGCATATCAACTGTATCTAACTGTTTTACGATATTTAACCACCCACATCACCCCAAATGTAATTGAAAAGTTTATGATTTGGATGATCCCCGCCAAAACCCTTGACCCTTGTGTAGTGAGATGGAAGGTCCTGAGTTTTACGAGGACTACTATTAGAAAAGGAGGAAGAAGAAATAAGAGATAGTAAAGGTTTTTTAAAAAAGTGATGAACATAAAACGGTTTGTCGTGAATTTGACCGGGGCGTGACTCCCCGAATGGAGAATTGACAGCCAACCGGAAGTTTCGGGTGTTGACCGGGACCGGAATTCACGTGGTGTCGTAGAACGACGAAGAAAAATACCGGCCTATTTCTGCTCTCCAAGGCCTAGGGGACGGACGGGCCTCTGGTCCCAAGTGTGGGATTACAGCAATTTAACAGTGTCTTCTTTCTCTCTTTCTCTCTGCCTTTCCTCCTCTGCGACACAACTCACGAGACGAGCCCTGGAAATAAAAGCTAAGCAGCTTGTGACGATATATTTCTCGCGTTGTACTTTTTTATCGACAAGATGACCGCCACGTTCCGAACACCTTTTTAGTGTTGTGAATTTGGAGGCACGTTAACAAGACCTGCTATACAACATATATCGCTATTAGAAAGTTACACCTTGACCTAAACCCAAACTCTAAAACTGAAACAATATAAATTACGTTAATAGTTATTTACTAATTGTTCATTTCTCATACTCTGCGCGTTGCGCTACCTGTCGGTTGAATATCATGTGCATGACGTTAAACTGTATCTAATTGTGAAGTTCCAATTCGGGTCGCTGAGCCATTACCTATGACGATAACCATTACACAACACTATTTATTGAAAATAAAATTACTCATTAAAATAGGTTATTCTTAAATAGTATATGTGTATTACATCTATTGCTAGATTGTTTGGTTAAAATATAACTGAATTTAGTATTAAATCTTAAATATTACTAAGCTGTTGAGATGCCATACAACCAACCATTGTAGTAGTAGTATGGAAGCGCGTGGCAATTTCGGGGTTCTGGGGAATGTGGAGTACCCCTTCATACTGGTAGGTCCATCTTGACTTGGAGTGGTAGTATTGGTTAGAGTCTCATCTATGTACTGAATATGAGAAAATGAGTTACCAAAATGTTTTTAAAACTTAGTTTTTTTTTCCAATACTCATCAAGAATGAATTAAAAAATGTCGATGGCAAAAAATAACCCAACTAGGGTTGATATGCCGAAAAATCTAACCAAGCAACTCAATAACCAATCATTTGTTAATCCATTTAATCGGGAACGCGGCTTATTTCAGTAACGATTCTTTTGTCCATCCTTTAGGTTTCTAGCAATAGCGCTGCCCAGTGGAGATCCTTTTTATTAAACCGAGTGTGATCCTTAGTGAATAATCCTTTGGTTGTTCTTTGGTGCTCCTCAGTCTTGCAGTTCCTTCATTAATGATTGCAAATGGATGTCTCTCAATATCAGTATTTAAGCAGTCAACCAGCCACGCAATCGGGCTGTTGATTGGCTGAGGTTTAAACCACATAACCTCGCTTAGTCCATAAATTTAACTGGTGTATTGCAGCACACCTTATATATCAAAAGAATCCAAGAATTTCTATTTCAAATCTTTAGGCAGAACACTAAGACTGTTGATGGTTGTTTTGAGAAATCTCCTCCTTTAGCCAGTTGCACCGACAGCACCTTGCAGCGGGGTGAGACCCTTCCCAATGGGGACAAATATTGGGCTAGATCAGTGATCCGGGATGTTTAAAGACGGAATCCTGGTGGCTGTGCAATCCATGACATGCAAAACTCCACGTTGACTCTTTAGTTGGATTAAACGGTCGGTCGGAAGGGCCCCTCCGATCATTCGCTTGTCATATCAAGCCTAAGCACCTATATGATTGTCCTGACACTATTTCTCTGATGGCAAACCCACAACCCTGTTTATCATATGTGCTAGAAGACGGTAGTTGAGAGTCTTAGTGTCCAGTTTATGACGTTAAACTGCATCTAGTGGTGAGGTTCCAATTCCAGAGCTCTGGGGAGTGTGGAGTACCCTTTTATTGCCAGGTCCATTTGTCCCATCTATCTGTTTAATAGATCGAAGAATGAGTTTAAAAATGGATTTAAAAACATGGGTTAAAAAATGAATACCTAACAAAAACAGGTTATTTCCTATAACTCCAACATAAAAAGGGAACCACTCTGATTGATTGATAAATTATTTATTTATTTATTGATCTACTGGGGAAAAAGAAGACGGGGTTAGGGTTAGGGTTTAGGGTTAGTTTAATGGAGAAATAAATGAATAATTTATCAGTCAATCAGAGTGCTTCCCCTTTTTATGTTGGAGTTATAGGAAATAACCCAAAAACCTTTTTGGTATAAACTAACAAAAGGTTTGACGTAAAATCCAAACATCTACCCATATTCCTCCTCCTCCTCCTTCTTCTTCTAATTATCATCATTATTATTATTTACTCCTTTTGAGTTTTCACATCAGCATTAGCTGATGGTCTTTCACTGGAGTCTGAGTGACAGCAAGTCTCCTCAGGTCTCCATGACTCTTCTGAGTATTCTGACAGATCGCAGCAGTGCCGTGTTCTGAATGGTTTCAATCCTTCCTCTGATTTCTAAACTTTCCAAACCCTTTTCCAATCCTTTTGGGACCGTTCCAAGTGCACCAACTACAATTGGTATCACTTTCACATTCCATAACTTTTTCAGTTCTCTGGCAAGGTCCATGTATTTGTCCATTTTTTCATTTTCCTTTAGCTTCACTCTGTGATCTGCTGGAACTACAAAATCCACCAGTTGACAAGTTCTTTCTTTTTTGTTAATCATCACTAGGTCTGGTCTTCTTGCTGGGATAAGGTGATTCGTTTTTATTCCCAGAGAAGTCCCAGAGAATTTTATGCGTTTCGTTCGCAAGAACAGATTCTGGTTTATGCATATACCATTTTGTTGTATGGTCAAAATTTAATTTTTTGCATAATTCCCAGTGGATCACCTTCCCAACCCAGTCGTGTCTAGTTTTGTATTCTCGTTGTGCTAGTTTGCTACATTCGCAGAGTATATGGTTTACAGTCTCATCTCTATTCCCGCAAAGTCTATATTTACTATTTTGTTGGGTCCTATCAATTTTCGCTTTAATGTAGTTTGTCATTATGGCATTATTTTGTGCAGCAATTATAAGTGATTCCGTTTCTCTTTTGAGGTTTCCTTTTCTTAACCATGTCCAACTCTTTTCATGGGCAATGTAGAATACTGATAATTGTTATTCTGTGTTACTTTCACCCTTAGCCAGGATTGAACCTGCAGTCTGGAAATGACTGTTACAGATTGTTAACTATTGGACAGTAGAACAGTCAAACACCTGCTCAGCTTAATGGACTCTTCCTGGCAGCAGTGGCAGGAATTATTTAAGCTGTTATAGTGGGTTCATTAGAGAACTAGTAACTTCATGTTAGGCTTGGCCAGTCAAACCAATTGTTGACTGTCTAACTGACTGACTTTAATAGGCAACCTCTTCAATTTGTCGTTTGAAGCGTCCATATAATTGTTTTTCTTCCCATTTTTGTTTTCTAGTTTTTGTTGTTTTTCTGTTTGTCCATCTGTCACTTCTACTATTGTTGGCCGCCATAAGTAATTTGTCTTTGTTCTTTCTTGTGTAATCTTCAAGTTGTTGGATTGTGGCTTCTACGCATTCCTCTATTATTATTACTAGCAAATATATGCACCCTCCGGGTGCAAGTATCTAAGTTTTAATGTAATAAAGTATTGTATTAAATTAGAAAGGCTAATGAAACTAAATAAGAATGCAGATAAAATGATTTGAAACAGAGGGAGTATAATAATAGAAAAATAGAACAACTGAAACTTACTCTTCCATCACTCTCGTCTTTCATTGTTATTTTTTCTAATTTAAGTATTTAGTTAAAAGAGGAAGTAAAGAATAAAATGACATTTATTTTTTCTTGTTAATAGATTTCAGTTAAGAATCATAGAAGAGAGTTTTGCTTATATTCATTAAAATAAATCCAAACAGTTAAAAATCAATAATACTAAGCACATATTTAATAAAATCACATTTTAATATCAATATGCAAATTAGCCTTCCCGTTTACACTATGAACCACTATTTTTGTTGTACATATAAACATAATTGCATGTTGTTAGTATGTTAGATATGGTTAACAGTATTAATAATGTACAACAATTTTATTAATAATTGAGATTTAAATAAAATTAATATCGTGGAGAATGTGATGTCAATAACTAAGGAAATTGTGACTTGAATAGTAATATAGTTTCGGTTACAGACAAACAAACCCACAATCTCCATTATAATAAGATTATTATTATTATTTGTAGTAGTAGTAGTAGTAGTAGTAATACTATTGGTAGTGGTAGTATTATTCATTATCATTATAGGCAGTAGTATTTTAGTTGTCACTTTTATTTATTGATAAATTCCATCATTGCCCCCATCCATGTGTTATTTCTTTAGCTATGTTTTCTAAACACCGATCTATTCTCTTGTTGTTGTTATTGTTTTGTACAACTTCTTTTTCTTCTTCTTCTTCTTCTTCTTCTTCTTCTATTAATATCTAATTTAATATCTTCCTTTTGTTTTTCTTGGACTTCTTCGTGTTTTTTCTCATCTTTTTTAACTTACTTAATTATTATGCTTTACTTTAATATTTTCCTTTCCCTTCATCTTTTCACCTTCCTCCTTCGTTTCCTCCTTCATGTTCATCTTTTCATATTCTTCATCTTATCCCCCTCCTTCTTCATCTTCTCCTCAACCTTCTTCTCCCTTCATATTTTTCATCTTCTCCTCCCCAACCTTCCTGCTTTACCTTCTCCCTCCCCATCATCTTTTTCATCTTCTCCTCTCCCCCTTGCTGCTTTATATTATTCCCCCCTCCCTCATGCTTCTTCTTCTTCTTCCTCTTCCTGTTTTACCTTCTTTTACCCCTCCTTTCTGCTTTAACCTTCTTCTTCTTCTTCTTCTCCCTCTCCTTCCTGCTTTACCTTCTCCTCCCCCCTTTCTACTTACTTCTTCTCTTCTTCTTCTATATCCCTTTCAGCACTTCATGAATTTATTATTTTTCACAATCAATTTATTTTCACTGGGTAAAACATGAACGTTTAGAATTCATTTATCATTTTTATAATCAGAATCAGAAGTCCTTCAGCTGTTAGCAACTTCTTTTTTTATCTATAACGCTGAGAAAAATATCGCTTAGAATCCATTTAAATATTTCTTTGTAACTAGCAACGCTCGTTTAAAAACTAAACACTGCAGAATTAAAACAACTTAAAAATACGACGAGTGTTCAGAATATATTGAGATAATACTTATTGTTTTTATTCTAAAATTAAAAATTTTCCTGAATATATGAGAACAACTGATCAATATGTAATAGACTAGCAGGAGCTGTGGATATACCACAGTATGATAAGTTAATAATTACAAAATTTGATATGTTTACTTAAGAGCTATTGGGATTGTTCAATATTTAAAAAGTATAATAATTTTGATTTAACTCTTTCTCACTCGTTTTCCTTTACGTCTTTTCCTCTTTTCATTATATTCAATCGAAAAAGATTAGCGTTATCACTTCCACGCGTTCACATAATCTCTGTATTTTCCCTCCCCTCTTTCCTTTTTTCTCATTATATTTTTTCTGTGTATCATATACTTTTTATTCCTTTTCTTTTTTATAATAAAAAGGGAATGGTCCATCATTTAACTGAGGTGTTGACACTCATAAGAAATAAGAATTTGACTGATAAGCAACACAGATAATCAGGATTTACAGTTTTACATTTCATCTTGGATGCTTTGAACGGTCCCATTTTTAACTAGAGGGTATTGCAAGATGATGACGGTCGGAAAATTGAGGAACAAGAGATCTATTTATGTTAGAAGATATAGGAAGTCATTGCCATTTCTCGATATTTTAGGATTGGCAGTTTTTTTGTTTTTTTTTAGATTGAACTTGTGAACACATCCATATTTGCTAGTGAATGGAATTTGACAACTACTATAAATAACGTACTTTAATTTTGAAAAGAATTAAAATTAAATTAAAATAATGACTAATAGATTCTAGCGGTATTATTTTATCATTTTCTGTTAAATTTTTAAAGTTACCTTCCTTTCTGCGTCAAGTTTATAAGCGACCCAGAATGAGTTAAAATATAATCGGCCTGTTATTTTTTGCCTCAATTTTATTGATAAAGATAAAGAATTTATTACTAATAAAAATAATTTATTAGTCATTATTTCAATTTAATTTTAATTCTTTTCAAAATTAAAATACGTTATTTATTCTTTGTCTTTCACTAATCTACGAATTATAAACGGCTGTGATTTACCTTGTGTTTATGCTTTTCAATCACGAATACGGTCTGGTAAGTTTGGTAAAATTACTAACGCATAACTTTTTGCATTTAAATATTGATTTTTTAAAGTTTTTCGCGATAATTTTTTTACAAAAATGGTTAATCTTTTCATATTACATTTCTGAAGAAAAAAAAAACAGTTTGTGTATTTTTGTATACTTTTAACATTTTCCAGCCTAAAACTACAGATTGACTATCAGGCCAATCGGCCTGTTAATTTTTGCCTCTTAATGTATCATGTGGGGCCGTATAATATTAGTAGGCCGTGTTTAGACGTAGTAAATTTTTAGGATAGTGACATCCCTTCTTCAAGGCCTGGAATAGTTGTAATCTTCTGGCTGCTTACATGATATGGGGGTGCTTGATGCTGATTGGTTAGTTGGAGTTTTCTGATATTCATTCCAAGATTAACATATTATGGTAACATTATCATAATGTAGCACTTTAATGCTTCACACCAATGTCCAAACCTGGTATATGTACTTCCAAAAAATGGATACAGATACAAAAATATATCTCAAATATATATATTCACTAGAAGCATACGGAGACTCAAAATCAACAACCTATATATATATATATATATATATATATATATCAACCCCACTGCACGAGCAGGGTGCGACACAAGGTCAATTTCTTAAGCGCAGTTTAATAGGTTTGAATTCAAATTTTTCCTTCTCCTATACTAGTTACGTATCCATGGTTAAAGAGCCCACTTTGCCCTGTTATTTACCCAAATCTAGAGGGAAAATTGGATTCATACCCTTCCCAAGGTTCTTAGTGCCATGTGAAATGCAAACAGCTTCGTCAAGGAATTGAACTCGCGCCGAAGTGTCCATTTCCTACGACTCTAACCATTAAACCACGCACCTCCAACATGTACCTATATATGTACATGTATATGTGTATACATGTGTGTATATATGCATATATAATATATACACCTCACACATAAATATAACATATGAGTTTATATATATATATATTATATGGTTAATGTCTAAGTATTTGCATGCAAACTGAGACTCAGAAATCACCTTTATATGATACTACATACAAATAATCTATTAGATCCTTAAATACTTGTTCCATGATTTAAAAAAAACTATTTTAGCGAAGAATTTGCGATGTCTTTCCTTCGTATCCATCTCTAATGTGAGTTCATTTTTTTCAAATTACCTCTCATTGTAAAAACGCTATGAATTTTATATACCTAATAAATAAAAGAAAAACTATTTCACATATACCTAGTGGACAGCTACTTGTGTTGTATACCCTTTTTTTCTTACTTATATTCTTCTTCTGGCGTCTTTTATCTTACGTCTTCTTCTAGCATCTCTTCTAGCGTCTGGACTTCGTCTGGTGACTTCGTGTCTGGTCTTCCATTGGGGATTTCTCTTTATCTTAAGCCCTGTGTCATTGGAGTTTTTTTAGATAATAACACAAGACTTCGATTTACTTAGATCATATTTTATTCTCGAAATCCCCACCAGACTATCTGTGCAGATTGAGTCGGAGCGTTTATAACACGACTTACCACCGTCGTAGCTTTTGGTCGACTGCCTAAAAATATCTTTCTAATCTAAACCGGAAGAGGGTCTCCTCCAACGATTCTCACGGTATCCACCGGAAAGGATCAGGATGAGGTCAAGCCTTGTCACTCATCCTTCAAGGCCGTGGGCTGCAACTTATAACAGTCATTTTGATTTCTACACTACTGTACATAAATATTAAGAATCTAATAATTATGTAACACCTGATACGACTCGATTGCAACTTTTATCATTTAATACTCCTTTTATAACTGTGTAATATTTGTGTAAACGTCTAATGTGGGTCAAAAAAACGAAATCAGACATGCCCTATCACAACTGGAACTGAATCTATTATAAACCTCTTGTTGTTGTTCATCACTGGATGAACTCATCCGCCCTTGAAGATAAAACTCTCTTTTTTACATATACACACGCTCCTTAAATTAAAATTGAATACGTCAGCTATCTTCACCTCAGCTATCTTCACGATTCGCGTGTAGGAAAGTCAATGTTGTTTGCAACATTTGCTTAAGACTCTAACAAGCACGCGATTGAATATCCGAGTTAGTTGGCTATATTTCCATCATAGATCGCTTTTCAACAGATTCATATCATGTCTATCAAATAAACAACTATGTTTACTTTCTTTGAAAAAAATAGTTCACACATAATATATATATATATATTATGTGTGAACTATTATATATATATATATTATGTGTGAACTATTATTATATATATATATTATGTGTGAACTATTATATATAATATATTATGTGTGAACTATTATATATATATATATATATATATATATGTGTGAACTATTATATATATATATATGAATGTTGATATTTAATAATATATATATAATGTGTGAACTATTATATATATATATATATAATGTGTGAACTATTATATATATATATATAATGTGTGAACTATTATATATATATATATATATAATGTGTGAACTATTATATATATATATATATTAATATATTATATATATATAATATTGTGAACTATTATATATAATATATATATATATATATTATGTGTGAACTATTATATATATATATATATATATATGTGTGAACTATTATATATAATATATATATATATGTGTGAACTATTATATATATATATATATATATATATGTGTGAACTATTATATATATATATATATATTAGGTGTGAACTATTATATATATATATATATTATAATATTATATATATATATATATAAGTGTGAACTATTATATTATATATATATATGTGTGAACTATTATATATATATAATATATATAATTGTGAACTATTATAGTATATAATATATAATGTGTGAACTATTATATATTTATATATAATATAATAACTTTAATATATATATATATCATATATAATATTATATATATATATATGTGTGAACTATTATATATATATTATATATAAATGTGTGAATATTATATATATTATAATGTGTGAACTATTTAATATATAATATATATATATAATGTGTGAACTATTATATATATATATATATAATAAGCTGTGAACTATTTATAATATATATATATATGTGTGTATATATATATATATATATATATATATATAAATATATATATATATATATATATATATATATATAATAATATAATATATATATGTTGTGTGTGTGTGTGTGTGTGAGAGCCAATGGGAAATTAATCCGACAATATGAGGAAAAAATGAGTAATAAAAAATGTAGATGGATAAAAATGAATTTTATCGATATCACTTTTAATCGATATCACTTACACTGTGTTTCGGTCTGTTTATCAAAATGTATACGGATTTACGTTATTATATTTAAAAATAATCAGATGGAGTTGAAATGTGATAATAATAATATAGGAAAAATGTATAAAATGTTCCGTACACAATCCTTGCCGACATCATCCAAGAGTAGTATTTTATATTATTCTATTTATACATTATATATAATACACAATAATATATTTATATAATAAACACACACACACACAAACACATATAATATATATATATACCATATATATTTATATATATAAATATTAAACACACACACACCACATATATATATAAATGTGTAAAAAAAGTATCGGACTTTTTGTACTTTTTGACACACACTGTAATCTGAAAAGAATAACGTTCCATTCATTCATTCATTTTCAGTATACAAAGTGTGTCAAAATTCTAAATTAAAAAACTGGTATTACGAAGATCATAAGAGGAATGATGGAACGGTATAATTTTTCCCAGAATACAAGGTGTGTCAAAAAGTCAAAATCTTTTTTTGGACACGCTTGTTATATTATAATATTATATACGTATATAGCATATATACATATACATACATATAAGTATACATACAATCAACATTATCTATATATGTTGCACACACACATATATATACTGCATATTCATAATCACCCACATACATAATATTACCACAC
>CM042138.1:8551849-8591762 GCA_023376005.1 Doryteuthis pealeii | reverse complement strand
GTTTCTCATTCTCACTTCCCCCTCTCTTTTTTTGTTTGTTTGTTTTTTTGGTATTTTATCCTTTTTCTTAACGTTTTAGAGTTTGCAAGTTTTAATTATGCCTCTTTTAGGATTCAAACTGTTAAACTCCGCTTAAGAATTCAACAGCTTGTGTCGCATCCGCGCTCAGTATGCCTGCCGCACTAGCTTGGAAGTATCTATTATCTATACTAAGCTGTGTTAATCAACTTTTTATTCCTAGAGAGGCTTTTTTACACTGTTAGTTTAATGACACGAACATTATACTAATTATTCTTACTTTTAGGATGAATTATGTTTGAAAAAATTCCGTTTTAATTAGTTCTAATAGGTCAAAATTTGCAATTAAGTCATAAATGACCAATCCTTCGTATATATAATAATATGGACGCGCAAGGTGTAATGGTTAGAGTCGTAGGAAATGGACCCATCGACCCGAGTTCAATTCCTGGACGAAGCTGTTGGCATTTCTCATGTCGCTAATACCCTTGGGAAATGTATGAATCCAATTCTCCCTTCAGCTATGGGTAAATAGCAGGACAGACTAGGCTCTTTAACAATGGCTAGGTAACAAGTCTAGGATAAGGAAAATCTGAATTCAAACCTGGTAAATTCCGCTTAAGAAATAGAACTTGTGTCGCATTCTGTTTGTGCGGAGGGGTTGGTATATATATATATATATCAAACCAGTAACCGACTGAGCTTAATTGGCTCCTTATGTGAATAAATCCACTAAGAATATTTAAGTCTCCACATTTCTTACATCAAAGTAAGATGACATTTATATAAAAAAATAAAAATAAAAACATATTACAGCACGTAATCGATTACATTCTATTATATCATGTTTATATCAATATTTTAGGATCAGTTTAGCTCAGTCGGTATAGCGTTCGGCTAGGAATCACAAGGTTCCTAGTTCGATACCAGCGCGCGTATTAGCGCCATGTAAAATGCTAACAGCTTCGTCTAGGAATTGAACTCGGGTTGACGAGTCCATTTGCTATGACTCTAACCATACCTGGTTTGATATAAGTAAGTCGTCGGGGTGGCCTAAAGTCGCTATCAGCCAATGTGCGAGGGAGTCTATCCCCTTTTCACTAGCGCTAGACTAAGGAGATTGTTTTTGGAATGCCACACCAACCATCAGCTCCTTACTTTACCGCACAGATCCCTGTGCTACTCATACGCTGAGTTGGTGAGGGCCGGTATCGAAATAAGAACCTTGTGGTTTCTAGCCGAACGCTCTACCGATTGAGCTAACCCGGCCCTTGTAAAAATGCTATCGTCCCTGAAAGGTTGGTGGTTGGTTTGATATAGAGCCTCACCAACTCAGCAGATGAGTAGCACACCTTGAGTAATATGATCTATTAGCTGAAGCATCTGGGTTCTGACGGTAGTGAGGTGGCGCTCCACCTTAGCAAAGGAACTTTCCCCTGTCTAGCGTTTCTTGAAGAAACGGTTCGCATAGTGTAATGGCTAAATTATTGGATTGAGACATCAACTAAAAAGGGATAGACTAACTTGCTGCTTGGCTGATACCGACAATATGCTACACCGCAGATTTTATTTACTTTTAACATAAGCGTATCTGAAACTCTCTCGTATCTCTAATTTTAGCTCTTAACTTGAAAAGCTTCGTAAGTATGGCAACTCGTAAGTCGAGGCACCCCTCATTGTTCGCCTGATACCGACAATAAGTCACACTGCAGACTACTTACTTTTATATAAGCGTATCTAAAACAAACTCGGACCTCAAATTTTAGCTTCCAATACAAAACAAAAAATCGACAGAGTGACCGCTCGTAACTAGGAAAGCTCGTAAGTCGAAGCACTCGTTAATCGAGGTACCCGGATACAGACGTATAGATGAAATGGAAATATAGATTAGGAGATAGAGGAAGATAGTAAGAAATGATCAATAGAACAATACATTCGCCAGACGGAAACAAAAACTGTTTACAAAAATAGAAACGGAATAAAGAAAGAAAAGGATACACTCAATCTTACTTGAATCAATTTCGGTATGAAAAACACGAAGGAAATAAAACCAATTATACGAAATCTTAGAAAAATAAGAGAGATTTAGTGAATTAATGAAAAAAAGCGGGGACAAGGCAAAATAAACCTAACATATTGGAGCGGGTTATTTTACATTCATATGAGAAAAGAAACAAAGACATTCAACCAACAAATAAGAACAACAAAAAATAGTCTAGAATAAAGGAAATGAGATAAAAAGTAGGGAAAATAGATATGAAAAATGGGGAAGAGAAGGAATGGGATATTTTAAAAAGGGACAGGAAGGTGCGTAGCTGAAATAATGACGATATTGAAAAAGAAAAAAAAGAAAAGAAAAAAGAAACATTGTGTGAATTAGAACCACGATTTTTTTCTTCGCCAAAGAATCCAAACTGAAAAAGATAACCGTAATGAGAGGTATCGTAAAATAGATATCTAAAAATCAGTTCACGCTAATTTGTAAATACACAAACTTACACACACACACACACACACACACACACACACACACAAATATATAATATATATATATATATATATATATTATATATTTACCAACCCCTCCGCACGAGCAGGATACGACACAAGGTCAATTTCTTAAGCGGAGTTCAACAGGTTTGAATTCAGAGTTTTCCTTCTCCTAGACTGGTTACCTAGCCATGGTTAAAGAACCCAGTCTGCCCTGCTATTTACCCGTAGCTGGAGGGAGAGTAGGATTCATATCTTTCCCAAGGGTATTGGCGCTAAGTGAAATGCAATTACCACGTCCAGGATTTGAACTCGGGGCGACGAGTCCATTTCCCATGACTTTAACCATTACACCACGCGCTTCCTATATACATATATATATGTATTTATATATATATATATATATAATATATATATATATATATATATATATATATATATATATATATATATATATATATATATATATATATATATATATATATATATATATATATATATATATATATATATATATATATATTATGAGATGGATTGTAAAATGAATGAATATTTAAAAATCATAAAACTCAAATTTGTAAAGACATGCACACAGACTTACATACATATATTCACATACAATTGCACACACTTACACACACACATACGCAGACACACGTACACGTACTTAGACACACGAACAGATACACATATGCACACACATAGACACACACTCGCACATGCACACACACACACACACACGCATATATATATATATACATATAATTGCAGAAAAAATACAGATCCATTATTTGCAAAGTTTTTTTCTTTATTTCGTATGTGATTTAAATAGGCATCGCATTCAGTCTAACATTAGAAAGTTAGATTTCGGAGAAATGACAATATAAACTGTTTAAAATACATCTATTTCCCAAGTACACGAGACAATAAATTAGATGTTAATTATTATTATTAAAAATCTTACTCTTATCCTTCATACAGGATTGTAATCTACATGTCTAATTCGTTGCTCTTAAATCTATTTTTTCTTTCTTTATTTATTAAATGTTCTCTTTATCGAAACAATCGTCATGTTCATGTTCTTTAATTTTAGCAAATTTCTTTCACATTATTCTCGTTCAAATAATAAAGAGAATGGTTGGTTTTGTCTGGTTTGGTTATTTAACGGCTTATCAACCATTTTAGGATCATTTAATGCCGAAATGTCATTTTAATAAAAGTTTCTGTTTCAAGTTCTTAATATCTTTAGATTGGTATAAAAAAAAATCGGACTAAGTATCCAATAGGCACCCTAGTTGGGAGCCGCCTCGAAAGGAAAAAAAAAACGCATACTTCCAGTTGTGGTACGAGAGGCGCATGTTAAATAAACTTTATAAATTGTGTGATACCATTTCCGAACAAACAACATTTTATTTAAATAAAGATAAAAAAGATATTTTTAAATAAAAACTATTTTCATTCAAATAAACATATCTGCATTTCTCTTCTGATTAAACAAAAAACTATTTTACTATAAAAATGTGTCTTTAATATAAAAACGTGTCTTTCGTTTGAAGTTTTATAATTAAAAAAAAAATCCTATTGAATTAACAACATGAAATAACATTTTTTAAAAATTAAAATCGAAAACAATTTTATTATAAAAACGTGCCTTTGGGTTGTAAATATACATGAACAAACTTTGAAAAAAATCTTACAGGGAAATTCTAATGCAAACAAATGTGATGTGGTTTGCTTTGTTTAATGGCATTATAACCCTGTGGGTTATTTAATGTCAAAAAACGCTTAGAGTGTGAAATAAAAGTTGATACTTATGTTTCCTTTACAGGTGTATTAGTTTGGTTTGATTTGATTTTACGGCATATCAACCTCAGTGGGTCATTTAATGCCGACAAAGTTTTGAAATAAATCAATTCTTAATGGATAATACAATTTTGTTTATCAACTTATGTTTTTCTATTTAACCCATAGATGGGACCCTAACAGGTACTACCTCTCCGGGTCAGAGTGGACCAGGGAACAATGGGGATGAAGGGGTGCTCCACATTCCCCAAACCTCCAAAACTGGAACCTCACCATCAGATAGAGTTTAACATCATTCCCAGGACATGTAGACCCACAGCCACCGCCTTCTAGCACCTATATGATAAAAAGGGGTTGGGGCTTGCCATAAGGGCAATAGGGTTGGGAAAATCATATAGATGCTAGGGCTTGAATTGGTGTATTAGTGTAGATGTATTTCTTATGTATGTATCTTATATCGGATACAAAAACTTCGATGTATTTTTCTTTTTCTCAAGAACTATGTCATCCATGTTAGTATTTTGAAAGAGATCTCTCATATTATGTGCTTTGAACTATGTCTTTCTGATTGGAATGAAAACTCCACACTCCATGAGGAAATGATTAACATTGTAGGATGTTTGGCATCTCCCAAACCGTGGTGGATCCTCCTCCACCAGCATACTTACTAAAGAGAATATTTTGCGTCGCAGAGATGGGAAATATTTTATCCGAGAGAAGCATATGAATCAAACGTCAGGTTTTTTGTAGGTTGTATAGATATATATCTACCAACTCAACCGTACGAGTAGGATGTGACACAAAATCAATTTCTTAATCGGTGTATAGCAGTGGTAAATTCAAAGTTTTATTTTTAATCTCCTATACTGGTTGCAGTTATTTTATGAACACAAAGTTCGAATTACGTGTGGAGCCACGCACAAACCAAAACTCATGCGGTGGCACATGTTAAAAATTTCGTGCATCGCCTCGTCATACTCCCTTTCAGGCGCATCAGGCACCTGGACAATAAATCTAGCCATGTCCCTTTTAGTCGAGGGAATAAGTGTTGCCAGAGAGGACGCTCACTGGGATCACGATTATATTATATCCCTTACCGGCCCAGAAAGCTACTGGACACAGTGTCCGAAGGCTGGGTAAGCATTCTAGACTGGTTGCATAAGTTAAACAGCCTAAACTGTTTTATTGTTTACCCACAGCTGGAGGGAGTATAGTTGAATTCATATCTTTCTCATTTGAATTAGTGCCATGTGAAATGCAAATTGCCTCGTCCAGGATTTGAATTCGGGTCACTAATAAACATTACACAACACAATTTATTGAAAATAGAATTACTAATTAAAATAGGTTCTTTTTAAATAGTATATGTGTATTACATCTACTACAAAATTGTTTGGTTAAATATAACTGAATTTAGTATTAAATCTTAAATATTACTAAGCTGTTGAGATGCCATACAACCAACCATTGTAGTAGTAGTAGTAGTAGTATTAATAGTAGTAGTAGTATGGGGGCGCGTGGCATAATGTTTAGTGTCGTAGAAAATGGACTCCTCGACCCGAGTTCAAATCCTAGACAGGGCTGTTTGCATTTCCCATAGCGCTAATGCCCTTGTGAAAGGCATGAATCTATATATTCTCCCTTCAGCTATGGGTAAAATAGTAGGGCATACTGAGCTCTTTAACTATGGATAGGTAACCAGTGTAGGAGAAGAAAACTCTGAATTTAAAAATCCTGAGGTCAGTCGTTGATTGAGTTTGTGGCATTCCTTGTACACCAATTCTTTCCTATCGACTGTGCCAGAAAGTTCGGATGGTCCAACACAGGTTTTCGCCATTACAAACAAACCAGTGTGTGGGTTGTTCATTGCATGAACCCTCAAGTGTCGAACTCGACGAGAGATTCCATTTTATTTATTTTGTTGTAGTAGTAGTAGTAGTAGTAGTAGTAATTGTTGTTGTTGTTAACGTTTTTTTATTATGCTTAGCACAAAGCCAGCGTATAATGTTACCCGTGTGGGCACCTCTCGTGGTGTAATGGTTAGCAAGTGAGACTGGCAAATCATGACTAGGGAGTTCGAGATTCACTGTATTCCCCTTACATTCGAACTTGTGCCACATCTAAGCGAAGCTTGGTAAATAACTATAAGGTTATCAGTGAGAATTGAACTCACAATAACGTTAGTATAGCTAGATAACAATTATACCATGCAAGGTGCCCGATGGTTGGCGGAGAATGTGTTGCTTTAAGTATTTATTGAATGCAGTGCGCAGCATCGTTCATATCTAGTTTTTCGTCTAAGCATTTCATTAAAGCTCAAATGACATAGCCATACAGTAGTACTGAGCCGGCTACAAATTGGAAGAATTATCACTTTATTTACATTTACCAACCAATCAGCACCAGTAGGATGTGACACAAAGTCAATTTTTTACGCTGAGCTTAAGAGGTTTGAATTAAGTTTTTCTTCTCCTACACTGGTTGCGTAAGAAGGTTAAAGACTCCAGTGTATCCTGCTATTTACCCATAGCCGGAGGGAGAACCCATACCTTTCCCAAGGCTATTAGCGGTATTGGAAATGCAAACAGCCTCGTCCAGGATTTAAACTCGGATCGCCAAGTCCCTTTCTTACAACGATAACCATTACACCACGTGCCTTAACTTATCAGAGGGATCAGGTTTCACTATGATCAATGGTCTGTCTATAGCAGTCCATGCGTTTCTTACGTGTATTTTGGCATGACTTTCTGTAGATGAGATATTGCTACCTAGATAGGTAAACTGGTCGACTAATTTCAGTCAGAGTTGAGATCATACATTAATCTATACTAGCAAATATATGCACCCTCCGGGTGCAAGTATTTAAGTTTAATATAATAAAATATCATATTAAATTAAAAGGCTAATGAAACTGAATAAGAATGCAGATAAAAACTTTTCAAAACAGAGGGGTATGATTGAAAAATAGAAACAACTTTGAAATTAACTCTTCCATCATTTTCCATTACTCCGTCTTTCATTGGTAAATTCTCCTAATTTAACTATTTAGTTAAAATAGGAAGTAAAGAATAATATTACAGTTATTTCTTCTTGTTAATGAATTTCTTTTAAGATTTATCCCAGAGATTTTTGCTCATATTCATTAAGATAAAAGCAAAACAATTAGAAATCAATAATACTAAGCATATATTTATTGAAATCTAATTTTTAATATCAATATGCAAATTAGCCTTCCCGTTCACTCTGTAAACCGCTATTTTGTTGTATATATAAATACAATTGCATGTTATTAGTATGTAGATATGGTCAACACAGTATTAATAATGTAAAACAAGTTTTATTAATAATTGAGGTTTAAATAAAAAATAAAATCATGGTAAATGTGATGTAAATAACAAAGGGAATTGTGACTTGTATAGTAAAATATAGTTTCGGTTACAGACAGACAAACCACAATCTACATTATAATAAGATATACATATACAAAGAGTATTTTGGTGTCTATGTATATCTGGATTAAACTACGAAGATAAAACAATTAACCACAAATTAAATATACATACACATTAAATATCAATGGTACCTACCTTTTTCGTGCAAAAACTATGAATATTTGATTTATATTCGAAGATACTTAAAAATTAAAATATACATAGAAATAGCATTGAAATTCTACTTACAAATGACCAGTTTTTGTAAATCTCAAAAGTTAACAAATCAATACACCACAGTTTCCACCTCTACCTAGTCGACGCCGAGTAGCTGTTTCTAGTCAAAATATAAATCTTTTTCATTAGATATGATTCAAAATCTTTTTCATTAGATATGATTCAATATCGATGTTATGGATCTCTTATATTTGATTTCATATTAATTTTAATAATAATTTTAATTTTAGTTTATGTGGAGAAATATTTGAATTCTATTCAGTTGATGACACATTTCAGGTGTCTATTGATTATATAGATAGAAATTATTTTCTATTGAGACATATCTCGTTTTTGAAATAATCAATAGCTTAACAGCCGTAAGCATGATTTCATTTCTCGAAGGTAAGAATGATACTTACAGTTTTTGGCTTGTATTACTTTTTTCTTTCTTTCTGGGAATTCAATAATCTAGACTATTTTCTTACATTTTCATTGATTGTATTTCAAATGGTAACTACTTATTATCTTTTACTTTATTTTTCCTTCCTTCATTTACATCCTATTTTTCTTATTTTTTCTTTCTTTTCAGTTTTTTTTTTTTTTTTTTTTTTTTTTTTTAATTCTCACATCGTTTAATTCTTTGCTTTTTTTTTTTTTTTCATTTTCGGTTCCGTGTTTTCCTTTCGTTTTTTATTTTTTAATTTTTCAGTTTTTATTTTTTCAGTATTCCTTCAAGTTTTTTCTCCTTTAGAAATGAATTTATTCAAATCACTTTCTCAATTCCTAAGCTTTGATTTGGTTAATGATGGAAATGAATACGAACATATATATATATATATATATATATATATATATATATATATATATAGTATGAACAAAAATTAATATGACAAACAGGAATATTTCTTATATGTTATTATTCTCAACTAGTTTCGACCTTAGAGTCATCATCAGGAGAAAATTTCTTATTTGTAGAAATTGTTTTAGATTTTTTGAAAGGGAGCATTATAGAAGAACTATAAAAAATGAAGCATTTTGAAGTATATATATTAATATATAATATATATAATATATATATCGAGAGAGAGAGAGATGGAAATACTTTATTATAAACAGGATTAGATAGATATGAAAATACATATTATATATTATATATATGTGTGTGTGTGTGTGTGTGTGTGTGTGGTTTGGTTTGTTTCACGGCATATCAACCTCAATGGGTCATTTAATGCCGGCAAAGTTTTGAAATAAACTCATTCTTTATAGGTACTTAATTTTTTTATAAACACTTACTTTTTATTTAACCTATAGATGCGACTCTAACAGGTACTACCAATCCGGGTCAGACTGGACCAGAGGCCAGACCTCCACAACATTAACCTCGTCAGCAGTTAGAGTTTACTGTCATGCATAGGACATGAAGACCCTCAGTCACCGCTTTCTAGCACCCATATGATAAAATGTTTTGGCGCTTGCTATAAGAGCAATAGGGTTGGCGCCGAAGGGCATACGGTCTGTTTGTTATTATTCTCCCAATAACACCCCCTTACCTATTATGGTAGAGGCGTGTAAAGTATCACTTGACAAGCTTAATTTCGCCTAGGATGGTCAGCTGTGTACTGTGGCCGAGGCGAATAAAAGTGTTTCACTAGTGTTTTCACTGTGTCTGCTGAAGTCCCGGTTTCGATTCTGTCGGAGGGAAATCGTTAGTATATACCGCTGATGAGACTTAATAAAGTCGAAACAGTCTGTACGGTATTCTACACACCGAGCCATCCTTTGCCAGGATTACACTTGTCAAGTTCATTTTCTATAAGAAAAAGTATCGAATTTTATGCGATACATGCGTTGTAAGTGCCTTCAAGTAAAAATTTAATATATATATATATATATATATATATATAGAGAGAGAGAGAGAGAGAGAGAGAGAGAGAGAGATATTAAATACATTAATATGAATAGAATTAGATAGAATGATATATAGATAGATAAACAAATAGACAGAATAAAACATTATAAGATTTATATGATTTATTTATTGATTTTAACTGCATGTCAACCTGTCTGGGTTATTTTATGCATACAGTTTAGGGAATTGCGTTTATTTTTACGATTATATTAACATTTTCTTTTATATTCGATATCTGTGGAAAGTTTTTTTATTTTTTATATACAAGTTAATCTTTACATGTTTGCATAACACATTCACACGAACATGTGACATACGGTTAATTTTTAAGCGGAGTTTAACAATGTTTGAATTCAAAGTAATCCTTCTCTTAGCCAAGGCTAAAGATCTACTGTTTTACAATTTTACCCATGATTGAAGGGAGAATAGTTGGATTCATGCGTTCACAAATAGTTGGCATTTACCGAACCCGTTCGCCAGGGTAGGAGGTGACACCAGGTTACAAGTATGACAGTCAGCGTGGATTGAATTTGCTATTCAGTAGTAATGGATATGCGAGACTAGCTTGCTAACTATTTGTTGTGACTGAATTAATCAATTAACTATAATGAAAACTCTGAAAAGGTTTTACACTTTTTGTACAGGAAAATAAATAATAGAGTCAACGCACAGTTCTCCAACAGTAAGAATAGATATATGACAAGTAATGACTCGTCTACGAATACTACTACGTAAATCTGTTGCATACCCTTTCTTACTTCTGCTCGTATTTTCTTCTGACCGGCTTTGCTATTCTGATCGTCTTTGGTATTTCTTATCATATCATCTTGACTTGGTCTGGAATCTTCTAAGGTCTGGACTTTCTATTACTATGTTCTTGCTGGCTGGTCGTCCTGGATTCATTTCATAGTCTTGTTATCAAGACATTCATCAACCACAAGAACATATTAATTATACAACTTTTATTTCCCTAACTATACATTTCACGTAACTAAATATCTGACCAACATAGCGCGCGTGAGTTCCAGTTTATGCAGAGCATAAAATGGCCGACTGCTCTGCCTGACGCCTAACTGCAAACTGGGGACCGAACAGGTCCCACGTGACTTCACGTATTTTGGCGGGTTTCTGTAATTTTCCATGAGGACCCGGCCATGGTATGAAAAGGGTCATTCCCTCAGAATTACAGGGGATTGACAATAATCTTATGCAAACGCATAGATTATGTAACAAATCAACTACGAAAAACCTCGCGTATTTGCATCTTTATATGCGTTCCATTGGATGAGTCCAACTATATTCGAGGGGAAATAACTTACAATACTATTGCATTACTATGGGACGCCCTATCTTTTGCAATGATATAAAGGCTGTGTAAAATAAAAATAGCCTCGTCCCGGATTTGAACTGTGATCGCCGCATCTATTTCCTAACATGATAATCATTACATGATAAGCACCTCCATATATATATATATATAGACCTAAGTCATACAATTGACTTACTCCAATACTGTTGGGATATGTTTGCATATAAGGTGTGCTGCAATACACCACTTAAATTTATGGACTAAGCGAGGTCGTGTGGTTTAAACCTCAGCCAACCAACAGCTCGAGTGTGTGGCTAGTTGACTACTTAATCCCTGATATTGCGAAACGTCTATTTGCAATCATTGACGAAGGAATTTCAAGACTGAGGAGCAGCAAGGAACAACCAAAGGATTATTTACTAAAGGATCGCGCTCTGCTCAACCTCAAAGGATTTCCGCTGGACAAGCACTATTGCTTGAAGCCTAAAGGATGGCCACAAAAATCGTAACTATTACTAAAAAATAGTATCGAATATTCAATCGCCGTAGAAGGACCGATTGACCTCTACAGAATTCATTTACGACAGTCATCAGAAATACAGTCGTTATTATTAATGTCAAATTTTTATTATATAAATACAAACCACACAAATATCATTTACTAAGTAGTATGCAATTAAATTCCCACCACTTTTCTTATTCATTTACTTCAAGCACAATTATGTAAAATATATATCAGTGTTGTTACGACCGCTTTACGACAGTCACATGGCTTTGTTTTAGTCACGTGACATAGCTAACCCTCTAAGCATGGCAATTTGTTTGCTGTCGGCGAAAGGGAGTCGGCTGTGTTTTAATCCTTCAGTGTCGTCGTCATTATCTCGGGTATGAAGTATTCGCCTTTTTTGGAGGAAATATCAGAAGACCCAACAACTTCATACCTCGCCCGGAAACGTTCGGGTGCGCTTTGCACCCAGTCCTACCGAATTTCCTCATCTTGGTAGTTTACGATCGGCTCTATATAGGTACGTGCAAAACACGTTCTTTTAATTCGAACGGAGATTGTTAAAAAATATTTTAAAACGTCAATAAAAAAATTGAAAATTAACTTTTTAGTGTTTTATTTTACGTTTAATATAAAGAACAATTTCAAGTTTATGTGTTATAAAAAAGAAAAAACAAATTTCTCTTACATAAAACCGAAATTTTTGCATTTCAAAGTAAATTCCAGTAAAAACCGCCATTTATTAATTTTTGTTGACATAAATAACGCATCTTTACGTGTGCACTATTTTTTTTTATGGAGTCTCGTACGTATCATTTTTCTGAAGCAAAAACAAATTACTAATTTATCATTTCCTTGATGCCTCACGATTTAACTCTTAATATTATTGAAAAAGAGAGTTGGGAAAATAAAAATTAGAATGTTAGAAATTATTTATAATAAAATTCTATAATAATATTCTTTTCTATTTTCTTCCCCCCCCCCCGATACATCTATTAAATTATTAAAGTATACATATCTCAAAGGTGAAGTTCTTTATTCAATTTGTAGTTTTTAAAGTTTTTAATTTAATCCATAATGAATAAATCTTTATTTAAATAGTCTTCCCCTATTTCAAATTTTGTAAACTCGCAATCTTCCTCGTCATTAATTTCTGAATAATAAATAATAAATAATTATTATTTTTGTAGCCAGTCACGGTACCATCAAATTTAAGATTTTGATTTTTTATTTCAAAAATATGTAAAATATTTAAAAAATACGGTAATATCTGCTTTCTGGACATAAACGGGAGAATTATTTGTTTCCAAATAAAATAATAGATTTCTTCAAACACTGTTTGGGTTCTCTTTCACAGAGTATAAGTATGCACGCGTCACGTATTTGAACTTGTTTACCCATAAGACACCAGTGAAAATGACAACTACGTTTGTTTCTCTTAGATGCTCCCGTAATCATTCTGACGACAATTTTTTAATTCAAACATTATTTTCAAAAATTCATAAAAATAAGAATGTACATATATTATGTCATTATTTTTTAGCGAGATATTTTTATTACAATATTTTCTTTGATTAAATAAATATGATTTTGCTTGACATTAAACAAAAGTATTTATTTTACATTTTATAATTTTTTTTTAATCTGTGAAAATCTCTGAAAAATAAAATAAAAACGTACACAATACGAACTTTTAATATAAAATTCTTTTGTAAATTATCTAACAATTTAAAAAAAAAACAAACATATGTTTTCTTATTTACGAGATTTTAAGTTTCAATGTTTAAGATGCCCTATTTCCAAAACTGATTTATTAGCGAATTATCTTTTTTATATATGTTATGTCATTACATTGTCTTTATAAAAATGTAAAATTTATTTATATACTATAAAAAAAGTATCAGATCTTTGTTGGGGGGGGGGATCAATACGCGAAACAAAAACTAACGAAAAAAATTATTAGCCTTTTCAATTTAGTAAAAATTTATTTACAATAAAGTTCGTCTTTTATTACTTCGTAAACCGAAAGTTTTATTAGAATCGGATCGTTAGTTTATTTTATATGATTTTTAGAAGAATTTCCTGTAATCACCCTTTTATATAGTAGGCCTTAATGTGCACATACCTAGATGCTCTATATAATTATTTATTTTCAAAGTCGCATGGAGGGTCGTTTATACTCCGGGTAGAAGATACTGACCAAGTAGAGAAATCAAAGTTGCTGAATTCATTTCAACTTTAATGGTCGTTATTATTTTCTTGAATCATTAACGTCAAAGTTACATTTAATATTCGCTTCATGAAAACAGTGACTAGAATCGGAACGATAATTGCTATTTCCATTGTTAAGTCGCGCATTATAATCGCTACTAGCATTCTTTAAAAAATTTAATACATGCATCGTTCTTTATGTCCACTTTTATAGAATTTTATTCATAATCATATATCTTATAATAATGGAGATTCGGGCTGTAATCGAAACAACTTCAATACTTACGTCACAATACCTCCACGAATTGCGTAAGTTCATCAATGAGTATTTAAATTCAAGTCAAAATAATTAATATATAAAATAAATGAATGAAACCATTAAAATATAATTAAAATAAGTGTAATCTTTTTATATGCGTTCTCCTTTAATTTCGTTAGTCTTTCTAATTTAACATATTTCATTATATTAAAACTTAAATACTTACGCCCGGGGGGGGGGCATATTCTTGCTGGTACCATAAATACATTTTTCTACATTGTCATGCATACTTAACTCTTTGCTAACTTTAACCCACTCACAGAATATTATATTCTTGATTTAACTCTTTGTCAGACATTTTTCTTCTTTTCCTTATTTTCATTTTTCCTTATGTTCAATTAAAACAGAATAACGTTATCACTTCCACGCGCTCACCCCTCTTTCTCTATTTCACCAATTCTCTTTCTTTCTTTCTTTTTATTTTTATTTTTTTCTGTGTAGTATGTCTTTTTCCTTCCCTTTATTTCTTTATAATGAAAACGGAATGGTCCATTGTTTAGCTGTAGTGGCGACATTTCATAAGAAATAAGAATTTGATGGATAAGCAACACTAGATAATCATGACTTACATTTTTTAATTATATCTTGGACGATTTGGATGGTCTTAATTTAACCAATGGGTCTTACAAGATGATAATGGTCGCATTTTTAGGAACACTCGTATTAATGTATATATTTAGCGCATCTCTAGTTGTAAGCTAAAGCACGCACATTTTACAGCGTAGCAACTGTATCTGACTGTTTTACGATATTTAAAACGCCCCCAGCACCCCAAATGTAATTGAAAAGTTTATGATTTGGATGATCCCCGCCAAAACCCTTGACCCTTGTGTAGTGAGGTGGAAGGTCCTGAGTTTTGCGATGACTACTATTAGAAAAGGAGGAAGAAGAAATAAGAGAGAGTAAAGGCTTTTAAAAAAAGTTATGAACATAAAACGGTTTGTCGTGAATTTAACCGGTGTGTGACCCCCCGAATGGAAAATTGAAAGCCAACCGGAAGTTTCGGGTGTTGACCGGAACCGGAAGTCACGTTGTGACGTAGAACGAAGAAGAAAAATACCGGCCTCTTACTGCTTTCCGAGGCCTAGGGGACGGACGGGCCTCTGGACCCTGGTGTGGGATTACAGTAATTTAACAGTGTCCTCTTTCTCTCTGCCTTTCCTCCTCTCCGACACAACTCACGAGACGAGCCCTGGAAATAAAAGCTAAGCAGTTTGTGACGATATTTCTTGCGTTGTACTTTTTTATCGACAAGATGACCGCCACGTGCCGAACACCGTTTTAGTGTTGTGAATTTGGAGGCACGTTAACAAGACCTGCTATACAACATATATCGCTATTAGAAAGTTACACCTTGACCTAAACCCAAACTCTAAAACTGAAACAATATAACTTACGTTAATAGTTATTTACTAATTGTTCATTTCTCATACTCTGCCCGTTGCGCTACCCGTCGGTTGAATATCATGTGCATGACGTTAAACTGTATCTAATTGTGAAGTTCCAATTCGGGTCACTGAGCCCTTACCTACGACGATAACCATTACACAACACTATTTATTGAAAATAAAATTACTCATTAAAATAGGTTATTTTTAAATAGTATATGTGTATTACATCTACTGCTAGATTGTTTGGTTAAAATATAACTGAATTTAGTATCAAATCTTAAATATTACTAAGCTGTTGAGATGCCATACAACCAACCATTGTAGTAGTAGTATGGAAGCGCGTGGCAATTTTGGGGCTCTCGGGAATGTGGAGTACCCCTTCATACTCATAGGTCCATCTTGACTTGGAGTGGTAGTATTGGTTAGAGTCTCATCTATGTAATGAATATGAGAAAATGAGTTACCAAAAATGTTTTTAAAACTTTTTTTCAATACCCATCAAGAATGAATTAAAACATGTCGACAGCAAAAATAACCCAACTAGGGTTGATATGCCGAAAAATCCAACCAAGCAACTCAATAACCAATCATTTGTTAATCCATTTAATCAGTAACGAGGCTTATTTCTGTAACGATTCTTGTGGCCATCCTTTAGGCTTCTAACAATAGCGCTGCCCAGAGGAGATCCTTTGTATTAAAAAGAGCGCGATCCTTAGTGAAGAATCCTTTGGTTGTTCTTTGGTGCTCATCAGTCTTGCAGTTCCTTCATTAATGATTGCAAATGGATGTCTCTCAATATCAGTATTTAAGCAGTCAACCAGCCACGCAATCGGGCTGTTGATTGGCTGAGGTTTAAACCACATAACCTCGCTTAGTCCATAAATTTAACTGGTGTATTGCAGCACACCTTATATATCAAAATAATCCAAGAATTTCTATTTCAAATCTGTAGGCAGAACTGTTGATGGTTGTTTTGAGAAATCTCCTCCTTTAGCCAGTTGCACCGACAGCACCTTGCAGCGGGGTGAGACCCTTCCCAATGGGGACAAATATTGGGCTAGATCGGTGATCCGGGATGTTTAAAGACGGAATCCTGGTGGCTGTGCAATCCATGACATGAAAAACTCCACGTTGACCCTTTAGTTGGATTAAACGGTCGGTCGGAAGGGCCCCTCCGATCATTCGCTTGTCATATCAAGCCCAAGCACCTATATGATTGTCCTGACACTATTTCTCTGATGGCAAACCCACAACCCTGTTTATCATATGTGCTAGAAGACGGTAGTTGAGAGTCTTAGTGTCCAGTTTATGACGTTAAACTGCATCTAGTGGTGAGGTTCCAATTCCAGAGCTCTGGGGAGTGTGGAGTACCCTTTTATTGCCAGGTCCATTTGTCCCATCTATATCTGTTTAATAGATCGAAGAATGAGTTTTAAAAATGGATTTAAAAACATGGGTTAAAAAAATGAATACCTAACAAAAACAGGTTATTTCCTATAACTCCAACATAAAAAAGGAACCACTCTGATTGATTGATAAATTATTTATTTATTTATTGATCTACTGGGGAAAAAGAAGACGGGGTTAGGGTTAGGGTTTAGGGTTAGTTTAATGGAGAAATAAATGAATAATTTATCAGTCAATCAGAGTGCTTCCCCTTTTTATGTTGGAGTTATAGGAAATAACCCAAAAACCTTTTTGGTATAAACTAACAAAAGGTTTGACGTAAAATCCAAACATCTACCCATATTCCTCCTCCTTCTTCTTCTTCTAATTATTATCATTATTATTATTTACTCCTTTTGAGTTTTCACATCAGCATTAGCTGATGGTCTTTCACTAGAGTCTGAGTGACAGCAAGTCTCCTCAGGTCTCCATGACTCTTCTGAGTATTCTGGCAGATCGCAGCAGTGCCGTGTTCTGAATGGTTTCAATCCTTCCTCTGATTTCTAAACTTTCCAAACCCTTTTCCAATCCTTTTGGGACCGTTCCAAGTGCACCAACTACAATTGGTATCACTTTGGCTTTCATATTCCATAACATTTTCAGTTCTCTGGCAAGGTCCAGGTATTTGTCCATTTTTTCATTTTCCTTTAGCTTCACTCTGTGATCTGCTGGAACTACAAAATCCACCACTTGACAAGTTCTTTCTTTTTTTGTTAATCAACACTAGGTCTGGTCTTCTTGCAGGGATAAGGTGATCTGTTTTTATTTCAAAGTCCCAGAGAATTTTATGCGTTTCGTTCGCAAGAACAGATTCTGGTTTATGCATATACCATTTTGTTATATGGTCAAAATTTAATTTTTTTGCATAATTCCCAGAGGATCACCTTCCCAACCCAGTCGTGTCTAGTTTTGTATTCTCGTTGTGCTAGTTTGCTACATTCGCAGAGTATATGGTTTACAGTCTCATCTCTATTCCCGCAAAGTCTATATTTACTATTTTGTTGGGTCCTATCAATTTTCGCTTTAATGTAGTTTGTCATTATGGCATTATTTTGTGCAGCAATTATAAGTGATTCCGTTTCTCTTTTGAGGTTTCCTTTTCTTAACAATGTCCAACTCTTTTCATGGGCAATGTAGAATACTGATAATTGTTATTCTGTGTTACTTTCACCCTTAGCCAGGATTGAACCTGCAGTCTGGAAATGACTGTTACAGATTGTTAACTATTGGACAGTAGAACAGTCAAACACCTCCTCAGCTTAATGGACTCTTCCTGGCAGCAGTGGCAGGAATTATTTAAGCTGTTATAGTGGGTTCATTAGAGAACTAGTAACTTCATGTTAGGCTTGGCCAGTCAAACCAATTGTTGACTGTCTAACTGACTGACTTCAATAGGCAACCTCTTCAATTTGTCGTTTGAAGCGTCCATATAATTGTTTTTCTTCCCATTTTTGTTTTCTAGACTTTGTTGTTTTTCTGTTTGTCCATCTGTCACTTCTACTATTGTTGGCCGCCATAAGTAATTTGTCTTTGTTCTTTCTTGTGTAATCTTCAAGTTGTTGGATTGTGGTTTCTACGCATTCCTCTCTTATTATTATTATTATTATTATCATTACTAGCAAATATATGCACCCTCCGGGTGCAAGTATTTAAGTTTTAATGTAATAAAATATTGTATTAAATTAGAAAGGCTAATGAAACTAAATAAGAATACAGATAAAAAGATTTGAAACAGAGGAAGTATAATAAAAGATTTGAAACAGAGGGAGTATAATCGATAAAATAGAACAATTGAAATTTACTTTTCCATCACTCTCGTCTTTCATTGTTATTTTTTCTAATTTAAGTATTTAATTATAAGAGGAAGTAAAGAATAAAATGACAGTTATTTTATCTTGTTACTGGATTTCATTTAAGATTCATTGAAGAGATTTTTGATTATATTCATTAAAATAAAACCAAACAATTAGAAATCAATAATACTAAGCACATATTTATTAAAATCACATTTTTAATATCAATATGCAAATTAGCTTCCCATTCACACTGTAAACCGCTATTTTGTTGTATATATAAATATAATTGCATGTTGTTAGTATGTAGATATGGTTAACAGTATTAATAATGTAAGACAATTTTATTAATAATTGAGGTTTAGATAAAAATAAAATCATGGAGAATGTGATGCCAATAACTAAGAGAATTGTGACTTGAGTAGGAATATAGTTTCGGTTACAGACAGAAAAACACACAATCTCCATTATAATAAGATTATTATTTGTAGTAGTAGTAGTAGTAGTAATACTATTGGTAGTGGTAGTATTATTCATTATCATCATAGGCAGTAGTATTTTAGTTGTCACTTTTATTTATTGATAAATTCCATCATTGCCCCCATCCATGCGTTATTTCTTTAGCTATGTTTTCTAAACACCGATCTATTCTCTTGTTGTTGTTATTGTTTTGTACAACTTCTTCTTCTTTTCTTCTTCTTCTTCTTCTTCTTCTAATATCTAATTTAATATCTTCCTTTTGTTTTTCTTGGACTTCTTCGTGTTTTTTCTCATCTTTTTTTATACTTACTTAATTATTAAGCTTTACTTTAATATTTTCCTTTCCCTTCATCTTTTCACCTTCCTCCTTCGTTTCCTCCTTCATGTTCATCTTTTTCATATTCTTCATCTTATCCCCCCTCCTTCTTCATCTTCTCCTCAACCTTCTTCTCCCCTTCATATTTTTCATCTTCTCCTCCCCAACCTTCCTGCTTTACCTTCTCCCCCATCATCTTTTTCATCTTCTCCTCTCCCCCTTGCTGCTTTATATTATTTCTCTCCCCCCCCTTCCTGCTTCTTCTTCTTCCTCCTCTTCCTGTTTTACCTTCTTCTACCCCTCCTTTCTGCTTTACCTTCTTCTTCTCCCCCTCCTTCCTGCTTTACCTTCTCCTCCCCCCTTTCTTCTTCTTCTTCTTCTTCTTCTTCTTCTATATCCCTTTCAGCACCTCATGAATTTATCTATTTTTCACAATCAATTTATTTTCACTGGGTAAAACATGAAACGTTTAGAATTCATTTATCATTTTTATAATCAGAATCAGAAGTCCTTCAGCTGTTAGCAACTTCTTTTTTTTATCTATAACGCAGAGAAAAATATCGCTTAGAATCCATTTAAATATTTTCTTTGTAACTTGCAACGCTCGTTTAAAAACTAAAACACTGCAGAATTAAAACAACTTAAAAATACGACGAGTGTTCAGAATATATTGAGATAATATTTATTGTTTTTATTCTAAAATTAAAAAATTTCCTGAATATATGAGAACAACTGATCAATATGTAATAGACTAGCAGGAGCTGTGGATATACCACAGTATGATAAGTTAATAATTACAAAATTTGATATGTTTACTTAAGAGCTATTGGGATTGTTCAATATTTAAAAAGTATAATAATTTTGATTTAACTCTTTCTCACTCGTTTTCCTTTACGTCTTTTCATCTTTTCATTATATTCAATCGAAAAAAGATTAACGTTATCACTTCCGCGCGTTCACATAATCTCTGTATTTTCCCTCACCTCTTTCCTTTTTTCTCATTATATTTTTCTGTGTATCATATACTTTTTCTTCCTTTTCTTTTTTATAATAAAAACGGAAAGGTCCATCATTTAACTGAGGTGTTGACACGCATAAGAAATAAGAAATTGACTGATAAACAACACAGATAATCAGGATTTACAGTTTTGCATTTCATCTTGGATGCTTTGAACGGTCCCATTTTTAACTAGAGGGTATTGCAAGATGATGACGGTCGGAAAATTGAGGAACAAGAGATCTATTTATGTTAGAAGATATAGGAAGTCATTGCCATTTCTCGATATTTTAGGATTGGCAGTTTTTTGATTTTTTTAGATTGAACTTGTGAACACATCCATATTTGCTAGTGAATGGAATTTGACAACTACTATAAATAACGTATTTTAATTTTGAACAGAATTAAAATTAAATTAAAATAATGACTAATAAATTTTAGCGGTATTATTTTATTATTTTCTGTTAAATTTTTAAAGTTACCTTCCTTTCTGCGTTAAGTTTATAAGCGACCCAGAATGAGTTAAAATATAATCGGCCTGTTATTTTTTGCCTCAATTTTATTGATAAAGATAAAGAATTTATTATTAATAAAAAGAATGTATTAGTCATTATTTCAATTTAATTTTAATTCTTTTCAAAATTAAAATACGTTATTTATACTTTGTCTTTCACTAATCTACGAATTATAAACGGCTGTGATTTACCTTGTGTTTATGCTTTTCAATCACGTATACGGTCTGGTAAGTTTGGTAAAATTACTAACGCATAACTTTTTGCATTTAAATATTGATTTTTTAAAGTTTTTCGCGATAATTTTTTTTACAAAAATGGTTAATCTTTTCATATTACATTTCTGAAGAAAAAAAAAAGAAAACAGTTTGTGTATTTTTGTATACTTTTAACATTTTCCAGCCTAAACCTACAGATTGACTAGCAGGCCAATCGGCCTGTTAATTTTTGCCTCTTAATGTATCATGTGGGGCCGTATAATATTAGTAGGCCGTGTTTAGACGTAGTAAATTTTTAGGATAGTGACATCCCTTCTTCAAGGCCTGGAATAGTTGTAATCTTCTGGCTGCTTGCATGATATGGGGGTACTTGATGCTGATTGGTTAGTTGGAGTTTTCTGATATTCATTCCTAGATTAACATATTATGGTAACATTATCATAATGTAGCACTTTAATGCTTCACAGCAATGTCCAAACCTGGTATATGTACTTCCAAAAAATGGATTCAGATACAAAAATATATCTCAGATATATATATTCACTAGAAGCATACGGAGACTCAAAATCAACAACCTATATATATATATATATATATATATATATATATATATATCAACCCCACCGCACGAGCAGGGTGCGACACAAGGTCAATTTCTTAAGCGCAGTTTAACAGGTTTGAATTCAAATTTTTCCTTATCCTATACTAGTTACGTATCCATGGTTAAAGAGCCCAGTGTTCCCTGTTATTTACCCAAATCTAGAGGGAAAATTGGATTCATACCCTTCCCAAGGTTCTTAGTGCCATGTGAAATGCAAACAGCTTCGTCAAGGAATTGAACTCGCGCCGAAGTGTCCATTTCCTACGACTCTAACCATTAAACCACGCACCTCCAACATGTACCTATATATGTATATGTGTATACATGTGTGTATATATGCATATATATATATACACCCTCACACATATAAATATACATATGTTTAATATATATATATATATATATATATATATATATATATATATATATATATATGGTTAATGTCTAAGTATTTGCATGCAAACTGAGACTCAGAAATCACCTTTATATGATACTACATACAAATAATCTATTAGATCCTTAAATACTTGTTCCATGATTTAAAAAAAACTATTTTAGCGAAGAATTTGCGATGTCTTCCTTCGTATCCATCTCTAATGTGAGTTCATTTTTTTCAAATTACCTCTCATTGTAAAAACGCTATGAATTTTTATATACCTAATAAATAAAAGAAAAACTATTTCACATATACCTAGTGGACAGCTACTTGTGTTGTATACCCTTTCTTTTCTTACTTATATTCTTCTTCTGGCGTCTTTTCTATCTTACGTCTTCTTCTAGCGTCTGGACTTCGTCTTGGGGACTTCGTGTCTGGTCTTCCATTGGGGATTTCTCTTTATCAGAAGCCCTGTGTCATTGGTAGTTTTTAGATAATAACACAAGACTTCGATTTACTTAGATCATATTTTATTCTCGAAATCCCCCACCAGACTACCTTTGCAGATTGAGTCGGAGCGTTTATAACACGACTTACCACCGTCGTAGCTTTTGGTCGACTGCCTAAAAATCTCTTTCTAATCTAAACTGGAAGAGGGTCTCCTCCACGGATTCTCACGGTATCCACCGGAAAGGATCAGGATGAGGTCAAGCCTTGTCACTCATCCTTCAAGGCCGTGGGCTGCAACTTATAACAGCCATTTTTATTTCTACACTACTGTACATAAATATGAAGAATCTAATAATTATGTAACACTTGATACGACTCGATTACAACTTTTATCATTTAATACTCCTTTTATAACTGTGTAATATTTGTGTAAACGCCTAATGTGGGTCAAAAAGCAAAATCAGACATGCTTTCTCACATCTGAAACTGAATCTATTATAAACCTCTTGTTGTTGTTCATCACTGGATGAACTCATCCAGCCTTGAAGATAAAACTCTCTTTTTTACATATACACACGCTCCTTAAATTAAAATTGAATACGTCAGCTATCTTCACCTCAGCTAAACACGATTCGCGTGTAGGAAAGTCAATGTTGTTTGCAACATTTGCTTAAGACTCTAACAAACACGCGATTGAATATCCGAGTTAGTTCGCTATATTTCCATCATCAGATCGCTTTTCAACAGATTCATATCATGTCTATCAAATAAACAACTATGTTTACTTTCTTTGAAAAATAGTTCACACACACACACACACACACACACACACACACACATATATATATATTATATATATATATATATATATATATATATATATATTATATATATACTAGCAAATATATGCACCCTCCGGATGCAAGTATTTTAGTTAAATTTTATAATAAATATGATATTAAATTAGAAAGGCTAATGAAACTGAATAAGAATGTAGACAAAAAGATTTTGAACAGAGGGGGTATGATTGAAAAATAGAACAACTTTGAAACTAACTCTTCCATCATTTTTAATTACTCCCCCCTTTCATTGGTAAATTTTCCTAATTTAACTATTTAGTTAAAATAGGAAGTAAAGAATAATATTACAGTTATTTCTTCTTGTTAAGGTATTTCTTTTAAGATTTATTGAAGAGAATTTTGCTCATATTCATTAAGATAAAACCAAACAATTAGAAATCAATAATACTAAGCATATATTTATTAAAATCAATTTTTTAAGATCAATATGTAAATTAGCCTTCCCATTCATACTGTAAACCTCTATTTTGTTGTATATATAAACACAATTGCATGTTATCAGTATGTAGATATGGTCAACAGTGTAAGTAATGTGAAACAATTTTATTAATAATTGAGGTTTAAATAAAAATAAAATCATAGAGAATATGATGTAAATAACTAAAGGAATTGTGACTTGTATAGTAATATAGTTTCGGTTACAGACAGACAAACCCACAATCTCCATTATAATAAGATATATATATATATATATATATATATATATGTCTGTATTATGTGTGAACTATTATATATATATATATGTATTATGTGTGAACTATTATATATATATATGTATTATGTGTGAACTATTATATATATATATATGTATTATGTGTGAACTATTATATATATATGTGTGTGTGTGTGTGTGAGAATGGGAAATGAATCCGACAATATGAGGGAAAAAATGAGTAAAGAAAAGAAATGTAGATGGATAAAAATGAATTTTATCGATATTACTTTTAATCGATATCACTTACACATGTGTTTCGGTCTGTTTATCAAAATGTATACGGATTTACGTTATTATTATTATTAAAATAATCAGATGGAGTTGAAATGATGATGATAATAATAATAGGAAAAATGCATAAAATGTTCCGTACACAGATTTTGCCGACATTCATCAGAGTAGTATTTTTATTTTTCTGAGTTTCATATATATATATATATATACACGCACAAACACACACACACACGCACATATATATATATATATATATATATATATATATATATATATATATAAACACACACATATATATACATATATAAGGTGTGTCAAAAATGTATCCAGACTTTTTGTACTTTTTGACACTCATTGTAATCTGAAAAGAATAACGTTCCATTCATCATTTTTCAGTATACAATGTGTGTCAAAAAATTACTAAGTTTAAAACTGTATTTACAAAGATATAAATGAGGAATGAATGGAACGGTATATTTTTCAGAATACAAGGTGTGTCAAAAAGTACAAAATCTTTTTTGACATGCCTTGTATATATATATATATATATATATATATATATATATATATACATATACATACGTATAAATGTATACATACATATACATATATATATATATAATATATATATAATTATATATGTGCACACACATATATATGCATATATATATATGCATATATATATATATATATATATACATACATACATATATACACATAAACACACGCATAGATCGAAACACTGCAGCGTCGGCCAATAAACTCTCCACTTAACCCATTTAAACCTGTGTTTTTTCAATTTTCTTGATATATTACATACCGTCGGATTTACTTCCTCTCTTCACACACACACATAAATATATATATATATATATATATATATATAGGTTCCTAATTCGATTCCAGTCCTTGCCATCTCAGAATATGATTAGCCTAGGGATCGGTGCGATAAATTAAGTAGCTGATGGTAGATGTGGTTCCCCACCTCAGGCGAAAAAACAATCTATCGCTGTCTGGCTGATACCGACTTTAGGCCACCGACGATTTTACCTTTTATATATATATATATATATATATATATATATATATACATAAAAGTCGATGGGTTGGCCTAAAGTCGGTATCAGCCATAAGCTAGTTATCCATAGACACGTGTTTTGACGTTTACGTCTCATCAGACATTTTTAACAGCTACCTCTAGCCGGAGCGAAACACGACAGAATGTTCGTCTGTCAAGTTCTTTACCTTGCGGCCGTAAGCAAAAACTGTTGTGTCTCTTACTCCCATTCTGCCTGTCACTTTGTAAAAATCCATGCATGAATATATATGTTAGCGTCCACATGAGCATACATTGTGGAAGTACAGGAGATATTGATGATCCCAAATAGAATTATCCTCTACAGGCAGTCAGTTGGATATTTTACCGCCATCTCTCTCTCTCCTCTCTCTCTCTCTCTCTCTCCTCTCTCTCTCTCTCTCTCTCTCTCTTATTCATATTATATATATATATATATATATTAATTGATAATTTTTGATCATATTAACCACGACCAGACAACTCGGCAACACCATTTGCGACATCCGAGCACTGGACAGCTGTTTCGACCTCCTTTGGTCTCATCAGCAGTGCGTACCACAATCTCCGCCACTAGAGATTGAACTATATTTATATATAAAGGGTTAGCTCAGTCGGTAGAGCGTTCGTCTAGAAACCACGAGGTTCCTAGTTCGATACCGGTCCCCGCCAACTCAGCGTATGAGTAGCACAGGGATCTGTGCGGTAAATTAAGGAGCTGATGGTAGGTGTGGCGCTCCACCCCAGACGCTAAAATAATCTCCTTGGTCTAGCGCAAGTGAAAAGGTGAGAGACTTCCTCGCTAATTGGCTGATGCCGACTTTAGGCCGCCCCGACGACTTTACTTACTTATATATATATATATACATTCATGTAAGCAATCTTGTGTACAAATATACATACACAACATACATATATATTGTGTTTATACACACACACACACACACAAACACACACAATATATATATATATATATATATATATAATATATATATATGGGAGTAGATATGGAAATAAATCCGACAATATTAAGAAATTTGAAAAACGAAGTGTTCCAAAATTCATCTTATTTTTGGAACACTTCGTTTTTCAAATTTCTTAATATATATATATATATATATATATATATATAATGATTTTTATACATTTAATTCTAAATCCCTCTTCCATGCTTTCCCTGATGTTTACATTAATTTTCGCATACAAATGTTTATAAAAAATATAATAAATCCTAAACATACAAACCATGAAGCATAAACTAATCATTGGTGTTTCGTTTTTTGTTAATTTTATTTCATTTTATTTATCCATTTACTTTCACTTTCATTTTCTCTGCGGGTCTATTTCGATGACAAGTGTTGATTATGTCTGAAATGTTTCAATTTCAAAACATACGTTTAGTAAACAGCTAATTTTTATATCAAACCTCCACACACCATGTTCACTCATCCACACATAACTGTTCTGTTTAATTCGTAATTTAAAATAGGAAAAGATAAATTGCTGATGGGAAATAACAACAATGAATTTATAGATTCAATGAATTTCCATATCGAGCATTCTGTTTATTAGGGTTATTGATAACAATGTTGATGTTGCGTTTCACTCCCTTAATTCATAGTTGAATGTCGTGCATAGAAGATTAAACCGCCTTCAGAATATTTATTTTATTTTTGGTTTGGTTTGCTTTACGGCATATCAACCTCAGTGGGTTATTTAATGCCGATAAAGTTTTTGAAATAAATCAATTCTTAATGGATAATACATTTTTTAATAAATACATTTTTCTATTTAGCCCATAGATGGGACCCTAACAGGTACTACCACTCCGGGTCAGAGTGATGAAGGGGTGTTCCACATTCCCCAAACCTCCAAAACTGGAACCTCACCATCAGATAGAGTTTAACGTCATTCCCAGGATATGTAGACCCTCAGCTACCGCCTTCTAGCACCCATATGATAAAAAGCGTTGGTGCTTTTTTTTAGATAAATGAAATAGATATTTCAACACAAATAATATCAGGTATCTATTTACGGATACTCACATTCATGGCATTTTATCCTTCTTGTAAGAAATAGTGTTGCATAAACTATGCGATTGCATAAGATTATTGTCAATCCCCTGTATTTCTGAAGGGATGGCCCTTTTTATATCATGGGCGCTACTTTCCATGGAATATTACAGAAAGCCCGCGAAATATGTGAAGTCACGTGGGACCTGGTTGAGTCGCAGTTCCAGCTTGTACGTCAGGCAGATAAGGCCTATTTGCTTTAGCTGGGGCTCACTTGCAAACGCGCGCTGTGTTTAGTTAGAGAAAGATGTTTAGTTAAGTAAATAAAAGTTTAAATAAATAATATGGTTTTGTGGTTGATGAATGTCTTGGCAACCAGACTGACCTAGAAGAAAAAATGAATCAAGAACGACCAACCAGCAAGAACAGAGAAATAGAAATCATAGAGAAAGAATGGAAAGCACTAGAGATCACCAATGGCCAAGGAAGTAAGTTATGCATCTCTCTATCTGTGTCTATCTCTACCCCTCTCCCCGGTAAAAGAACCCTTGTGTGTGTACCCAACATGGGTATATGTGTATGAGTATGTAACAATAGAAATAGATCAAAAAATATGAATCAGATATAAAATACTTATATAGATACATCTACAAAAATACACTTTTAAAGGAAACTTGAGTTCCAACTTTTATCTCACACTCTTTTAACATTTTTGGCATTGAATAACCCACAGGGTTATTGTACCATTAAACAAACCAAACCAAACTAAATCCAACCAAATGAAATTAATGAACACTAAAGTAAAGTAAAGTCGTCGGGTCGGCCTAATGTCGGTATCAACCAGACAGCGAGGGAGTCTATCCCCTTTTTACTAGCGCTAGACCAAGGAGATTATTTTTGGCATCTTAGGTGGAGTGCCACATCTACCATCAGCTCCTCACTTTACCACACAGATCCATGTGCTACTCATACGCTGAGTTGGCGAGGGCCGGTATCGAACCAAGGACCTTGTGATTCCTAACCGAACACTCTGCCGACTGAGCTAAATTATACCAAATGAAAGATATTAAAAACTTGAAACAGAAACTCTTTAAAGAATCCCTTGTTTCGGCATTAAATGACCCGAAAAGAGTTTATATGCCGTAAAAATACAACAAACTTTCTTTCTCTCATCTTACCCCCTCTCTCTCTCTCTCTCTCTCTCTCTCTCTCTCTCTCTCTCTGTAAGTTATCGTCCCTATAGATTCTTGGTCTTGGCAAGTTCTCTAGACGGCACCCAATGTTGGCACCCAGAGTTAGTGAACAAAAGTTTTTTTTGTTGTCCATCATTAATGTGTCCATGTGTAGTAGTCCATAATAGAAAGTCATTTATGAATTCGTTTTCCTTCACACATCCTGAAGTCATACTACCTATCTTCCTCCTCCTCCTCCTAATCATCATCCTTCTCATCATCAAAGCAGTGTCAACAGCACGAGTCCCCCCCTCTCTCTCCCTCTCTCTCTTCATCCGTCTATATTAACGATCTCTATGGAAGCGGTTGGTGTAATGGCTAAAGTCATAGGAAATGAACTAATAAACCAAAGCAAACGAAACCAAACCTTTTATAAAGGTATAAGATTCAAAGTCATTAATTGAATAACAGCTCCAACACGTTGAGAGACAAAACATTTAATAGGTGTACAGCACATGGTAATGATAAGATACATAAAGTACATAGATACATAAGATACAAATAAGATATAAGAGTAGAGATAAAAGGACACATTCATGAATGGTAAATACAAGATACAATATTTAGGTATAAACGAGATACCCAAATGTACGTAAAATATAAATGTTACAGACATGGAACTAAAGGATAGTCCATGCGATATAAAAGACTTACAGTAATGTAAGACAAAGGGAAGATAATCCTCTACAAAGGTAATAACGATGGTTTAATGGCCGACAAAATACTCGATTTTTGGTGAGAAATCTGATAATGTTTTTGTTTTTTTCACACTGGCAATAACTGGTCATTGTAAAGTTCACCTACCATTATAGTGGGCTATGTTGCTAGGAATTTCTCTGAATTTTTTAGATGCGGCTTGATCATTTGTATTATTTGGATTAGTCGGACTATTTTCGTCACCGTTATTGTTATCTAAACAACGTTTTGTCTGATGTGTCCAGCGGTTTCTTTTCGGAATCGGGAAGCTTCTCGGGAATTGATTACAACATGAAGGCTCTCATGATCGACAAGAAGGATCCTGAGATCGAAGAAAAGTTTCCTGAGTCCGACAAGAAACAACGGAAGAAGACTGGAGGGCACATCGGCCAAAACGTTGTGTTGATAACAATAAAGATGTGAACAATAGTCCGAATAATCCAAATAATACATATGCTGCGTGGTTACAATATTTTACACATCAAGAACTATTATAATGAATACAATACAGTTTTTAACTGTTCAGAATTAAAAATCCAATGAAATTTCAAATATAAAATAGGATATTTTTTAAAAACATTCTGTTAAATATGGAGATTCGCTTCCAGTTTTTGTCTGTAACAAAAATTCCGTCACTGCTTACGTCACATTACCCAAAATCGTCATAACATAGAATAAATTCACTCAAAATTTGAACATGCAACATTAGACAGTCCTCATTGTTTTTTAAAACAAGTTTTAATAAATACATGACTGGTGTTATATATCTATATATAGTTTGTTTTATTCTAATACATATTTAAAGTTTACATTTCAAATTGATTTATTTTTTAATCCTTTAATGTATTTGATGATTTTACTTACTTAGGGTACAAACTCGCTGATATTTGAATTTTTTACTCCCACCCCTCAGGCAATATGTTTCAAAAATCTATTTTTACATCGGCCGGAGACCGTTCTTTATTTTGTACATGTTCTGTTAATTATGAGAAGGACAATCGCGCACAATGCTGGATAGCTCTGTTCGTCAGTGATATATTCTTATTAATGGTGGCTGAAGTAACCGAACGTTTAAAACATTGGACTTTGAAACCAACGGAGACAGTCTGCATTGTTTCGAATCCTATCTGTAGAGTGTTAGTTTTCTGTACACAAAAATGTTTGATATCAATGATGAATACATGTTAATGACAACTGGCGTTGGTGAGTGGTTAAGGTGTTTGATTTGAAATAGCACTGGTTTGAATCCTGTCTGTAGCGTGTTAATTATTGTGCACTAGAACAGATGGAAAATGTCTGTATTAGAGATAATGACATCTATGATACACAGAATTATATATTAATATTTTATTACAGACACGCACGTGCGCGGGCGTTCGGCTTCAAATTTGAAATGTTTTATAGAGAATTAGCTTTATATTTCCAGCGTTGCCCTGGCTATATTGTAAACTAAGTAAAATTTGCGAAGTTGCCTATTGTCGGTATCACCCCAAACAGAGAGGGAGTCTATCACTTTTTTGTTATCACTAGACCAGGTAGATTGTTTTTGCTGAGCTGGGGCGCCACACCTACCCTCAGCTCCCCACTTTACCGGAGATATAATTAACTAAACTAGGCCACTCATGTGCTGAGTTGGCGGGGAATGCTATCGAACCAAGAAAACTTCCGATTCCTAAATGGGATCTCTACAGACTGAACTAACACTATACATTTTTTTTAAATTTCACATTGCTCACCATTGGGTAGCAGTACCTATCGTTCGATGTGCTCATTGTAGAATTGTTACAACAGATATTTGTACATGTTAACGCCATCCATTTTATCCTTTTTGAGACGCAATATCAACATTGTTATCATTAATAAAAATGGTCCTAATAAACAGAATACTGGATGCGTAAATTCATAAATTTGGAAATTTATTAGTGTCATATTATAAGGTGGACAAACACGAAAGAGAAAGAGAGGTGAATGAGGGGACAGTATGGACTAAAACTTTGAAGGGAACAGCCGCAAGATGCGTGTCTCTTCCCCAAGGAATTTGTGTTGAGAATAAAAACAAATGGGGTTCATGAGAAAAAAACAAGAAAGCCTTGTGTTATTAAAACTATGAACGGCACAATACAAGATATCCACAAGAGACGATCCAGATTCGAAGAACAGCCGAAATTGCCAGCCCAACAACCGATCAAGAGATTAGTATTATTTGTATTATTCGGACTATTGCCGATGTGCCCGCCGGCCTTCTTCGGGTATTTCTTGTCTGACGAGGGAACCTTCTCAGACACGGAAACCTTCTCGGACTCGGGAACCTTCATTTCGAAATCGGAAACCTTCTTGTCGAAATCAGTAGCCATCAAGGAACTTTGAACCTAACCCTTTACTCAGCCCACGGCGGTATCCTGTTCTGATTCCGCTAACCATTGCTGGGGTACAGGCGTTAAGCCCTATTAATCATTATTCTGTTACTGCAGCCCAGGTCCAGGATCGAACCTGCAATCTAGAGATAACTGTCACTTAGAAATCTCGTAACCTATCTATGTTATCCAGTAGGCTATTTTTCCAATTAACACAGCTTAACACCTGTACCCCAGCTATGGTTAGCGGAATGAGAATAGGATACCCACGTGGACTGAATAAAGGGTTAGGTCCAAAATTGTGATGGCTCCCTATTACGACAAGAAGGTTCCCGAGTTCGAAAAGAAGGTTCCAGAGTCCGTGATGTTTCCCGAGTCCGAGAAGGTTCCAGAGTCCGACAAGAGGGCACATCGGCCGAAACCTTGTACAGATAACAATGAAGATGAGGACAATAGTCCGAATAATACAAATAATACAAATTATCAAGCCTCATCTAAAAAAAAAGAGAAATGCGATCAAGAGATATCAGCTACTCAGGTCCAGAACAGCAGACAACAAGCAGATCCTAGCCAAGAGAATAGAAGAAGATAAGTATTATGATTATTACCATAACAACGTCATCATTCCATTCAGATCGAATCCCGCTACATCTGAGTTATTCACATTTTCCTATGTCTCATTTCCTTTTATCTCATACCACGGCCATTAATATGGTGTCTTCTAGCACCCATATGATAAAATGGAAGCGTGTGGTGTAATGATTAAAGTCATAGGAAACGAGTTCAAATCCTGGACGTTGTAATTGCATTTTCACTTAGGGCTAATACCCTTGGGAAAGGTATGAATTCTACTCTCTCTCCAGCTATGAGCAAATAGAAGGGCAGACTGGGATCTTTAACCTTGGTTAGGCAACCGGTCTAGGAGAAGGAACACTCTAAATTCAAACCTGTTAAACTCCGCTTAAAAAATGACCTTGTGTCACATCCTGTTCGTGCGGAGGAGTTGGTAAATATATATTATAAAAAGTGTTGCGACTTGCCATAAGGGCAATAGGGTTGGGGCAACCATATCTGTGATAAGACTTGACATGACCAGCTGATTGATCGGCGGGGTCCTCTCCGACCGTCCGTTAAGCCTAAGTAAGGGTCTAAGTTGAGTGTTGCATGTCATGGACTGCTTATCAACCAAGATTCTGTCTTTAAGCATCACGTGATTTGACCAAGAGAAGTAGTTGATTTTTTTTTTTTCAATTTAAAATTTGAATTCTAACCTATTAGTCGAAATAAAGTATAAGATAATCTTTATACGTGTACACACTTAATTACTTAAATGCGTGAATTTAAGTGCATAACGCTCGCCACGTAATGTAATTAAAAACATTGTAATTAAAATCTGAAAAGAAAATCATCACCATCGATCGAGGGAAATAAATGAAAGCATTATTAATTTTTATTAATTACTTCAAATAATAATTCTACTCTTATTTTAATTATAAAATTTTTCCACAGTCATTATCGGTTTATTTGCTATTCATTTTTCTAACAGTTATTTCCCTTTGAGGTGGGAGTTTAAACAGAAACGGTTGTTAAAAGAATATTAAATAAACTAGAATGACCTATGGATATATGGGGGTTGTAAAAGGTTTTGCGCTGTTTTAAGCTTTAATTTAACTGGTTATTCTTGGTTGCGTGTTCTTAGGGTTTTTGCTTTTTACCCAATTTCATTTGGTGGTCGGGCTGAAAAGGAAAGAATTGAAGGAACGAAAAAGAAAGAGACAAAGACAGAAGGTTGTTTTATGACTTAGGCTTTATTACCGGTAATAGTCGTCTGTAGCAAGGGAATATCTTCCTGGCTAGTTGGAGCGACCAGACCCTGTTAACGCCTAAACTCAAATGGCCGAGATATTCTCTTGGAGGTCGGAAGTCGGTCCCTTTTCTCGCACATGCGCGGAGGGTTCTTCCGGTGAAGGCCCAAGGGAGTTTGTAATTTTATATATATATTATATATATTATATATATATATACATCATGCAATATTCACATTCGTGTAAGGCGTTTCATTATCTTCCATTGAGAGTCAATGAACATTAAATGTGTCGATGATATAAACAGATATCATCATCATCATAATGATCGTCATCAACAATTTCTAATTAACAGCATGGATATTCCACCCTGGCATGCGCATGTTGCCTTCCACAAGAAAATGTCACTTACGTGTTCTTCCTTTTATCTCCTGCAGTATCCATCTTGCTTTGTTCATCTTAGAAATGTTATGAATTATATATGTTCGTCTGATATATATATTATATATATATATATATATATATATATATGTGTGTGTAATATATCAAGAAAATTGAAAAAAACACAGGTTTAAATGGGTTAAGTGGTGAGTTTATTGGCCGACGCTGCAGTGTTTCGATCTATTAAAATAGTCATCTTTAGGTCATAAGATAAGAAATTATATATCACAGAATGATGAGAAAAAGTGAGTGGTAATCCTTCTTATTTCAGTCTGTTTTAAAAAAATTTTTCTGAAGTTTGAAAAAAGGAGACGGTTTTGAAAATATGACATCAAATATTCTATTTTATGGTGTGAGTATGTAATTTCTTATCTTATATAATTTTTCTTATCTTATGCCCTGAAGATGATCTATTTAATAGATCGAAACACTGCAGCGTCGGCCAATAAACTCACCACTTAACCCATTTAAACCTGTGTTTTTTTCAATTTTCTTGATATATTACATACCTCGGATTTTACTTCCTCTCTTCACACAACATATATATATATATATTATATATATGTTCCTGATTCGATTCCAGTCCTTGCCATCTCAGAATATGATTAGCCTAGGGATCGGTGCGATAAATTAAGTAGCTGATGTTAGATGTGGTTCCCCACCTCAGGCGAAAAGAACAATCTATCGCTGTCTGGCTGATACCGACTTTAGGCCACGACGATTTTACCTTTAATATATATATATATATAATATATATATAATATATATATATATATATACATAAAAGTCGATGGGTTGGCCTAAAGTCGGTAATCAGCCAGAGCTAGTTATCCATAGACACGTGTTTTGACGTTTACGTCTCATCAGGCTTTTTTTAACAGCTACCTCTACCCCGGAGCGAAACACGACAGAATGTTCGTCTGTCAAGTTCTTTACCTTGCGGCCGTAAGCAAAAACTGTTCTGTCTCTTACTCCCATTCTGCCTGTCACTTTGTAAAAATCCATGCATGAATATACATGTTAGCGTCCACATGAGCATACATTGTGGAAGTACAGGAGATATTGATGATCCAAATAGAATTATCCTCTACAGGCAGTCAGTTGGATATTTTTACCGCCCATCTCCTCTTCTCTCTCTCTCTCTCTCTCTCTCTCTCTCTCTATCATATAATATTATATATATATATATATTATATATATATATATATATATATATATATTATATATAAATATAAAGGGTTAGCTCAGTCGGTAGAGCGTTCGTCTAGAAACCACGAGGTTCCTAGTTCGATACCGGTCCCCGCCAACTCAGCGTATGAGTAGCACAGGATCTGTGCGTAAAGTAAGGAGCTGATGGTAGGTGTGGCGCACCACCCCAGACGCTAAAATAATCTCCTTGGTCTAGCGCAAGTGAAAAGGGGAGAGACTTCCTCGCTAATTGGCTGATACCGACTTTAGGCCGCCCCGACGACTTTACTTACTTATATATATATAGATTCATGTAAGCAATCTTGTGTACAAATACACATACACAACATACATATATATTGTGTTTATATATATACACATACACACACACACACACATACACACACACACACACATATATATATATATATATATATTATATATATATATATATATTATATATGGGAGTAGATATGGAAATAAATCCGACAATATTAAGAAATTTGAAAAACGAGTGTTTCCAAAATTCATCTTATTTTTGGAACACTTCGTTTTTCAAATTTCTTAATATATATAATATATTTATATATATTATATATATATATAATGATTTTTATACATTTAATTCTAAATCCCTCTTCCATGCTTTCCCTGATGTTACATTAATTTCGCATACAAATGTTTATAAAAAATATAATAAATCCTAAACATACAAACACATGAAGCATAAACTAATCATTGGTGTTTCGTTTTTTGTTAATTTTATTTTATTTTGTTTTATTCATTTACTTTCACTTTCATTTTCTCTGCGGGTCTATTTCGATGACAAGTGTTGATTATGTCTGAAATGTTTCAATTTCAAAACATACGTTTAGTAAACAGCTAATTTTTATATCAAACCTCCGCACACCATGTTCACTCATCCACACATAACTGTTCTGTTTAATTCGTAATTTAAAATAGGAAAAGATAAATTGCTGATGGGAAATAACACCAATGAATTTATAGATTCAATGAATTTCCATATCGAGCATTCTGTTTATTAGGGTTATTGATAACAATGTTGATGTTGCGTTTCACTCCCTTAATTCATAGTTGAATGTCGTGCATAGAAGATTAAACCGCCTTCAGAATATTTTATTTTATTTTTGGTTTGGTTTGCTTTACGGCATATCAACCTCAGTGGGTTATTTAATGCCGATAAAGTTTTGAAATAAATCAATTCTTAATGGATAATACATTTTTTAATAAATACATTTTCTATTTAGCCCATAGATGGGACCCTAACAGGTACTACCACTCCGGGTCAGAGTGATGAAGGGGTGTTCCACATTCCCCAAACCTCCAAAACTGGAACCTCACCATCAGATAGAGTTTAACATCATTCCCAGGATATGTAGACCCTCAGCTACCGCCTTCTAGCACCCATATGATAAAAAGCGTTGGGGCTTTTTTTTAGATAAATGAAATAGATATTTCAACACAAATAATATCAGGGATCTATTTACGGATACTCACATTGATGGCATTTTATCCTTCTTGTAAGAAATAGTGTTGCATAATCTATGCGATTGCATAAGATTATTGTCAATCCCCTGTATTTCTGAAGGATGGCCCTTTTTATATCATGGGCGCTACTTTCCATGAATATTACAGAAAGCCCGCAAAAATACGTGAAGTCACGTTGGACCTGTTGAGTCGCAGTTCCAGCTTGTACGTTAGGCAGATAAGGCCTATTTGCTTTAGCTGGGGCTCACTTGCAAACGCGCGCTGTGTTTAGTTAGAGAAAAGTTTAGTTAAGTAAATAAAAGTTTAAATAAATAATATGGTTTTGTGGTTGATGAATGTCTTGGCAACAAGACTGACCTAGAAGAAAAAATGAATCAAGGACGACCAACCAGCAAGAACAGAGAGAAATAGAAGTCATAGAGAAAGAATAGAAAACGACTAGAGATCACCAATGGCCAAGGAAATAAGTTATGCATCTCTCTATCTACCTGTGTCTATCTCTACCCCTCTCTCCGGTAAAAGAACCCCTGTGTGTGTACCCAACATGGGTATATGTGTATGAGTATGTAACAATAGAAAATAGATCGAAAATTATGAATCAGATATAAAATACTTATATAGATACATCTTCAAAAATACACCTTTAAAGGAAACTTGAGTTCCAACTTTTATCTCACACTCTTTTAACATTTTTGGCATTGAATAACCCACAGGGTTATTGTACCATTAAACAAACCAAACTAAATCCAACCAAATGAACTTAATGAACACTAAAGTAAAGTAAAGTCGTCGCGGGCGCCTAATGTCGGTATCAACCAGACAGCGAGGAGTCTATCCCCTTTTTACTAGCGCTAGACCAAGGAGATTATTTTTAGCATCTGAGGGGGAGTGCCTCATCTACCATCAGCTCCTCACTTTACCGCACAGATCCATGTGCTACTCATACGCTGAGTTGGCGAGGGCCGGTATCGAACCAAGGACCTTGTGATTCTTAACCGAACACTCTGCCGACTGAGCTAAATTATACCAAATGAAAGATATTAAAACTTGAAACAGAAACTCTTTAAAGAATCACTTGTTTCGGCATTAAATGACCCGAAAAGAGTTTATATGCCGTAAAAATACAACAAACTTTCTTTCTCTCTCTCTCTCTCTCTCTCTCTCTCTCTCTCTCTCTCTCTCTCTCTCTCTGTGTAGTTTATCGTCCCTATAGATTCTCGGTCTTGGCAAGTTCTCTAGACGGCACCCAATGTTGGCACCCAGAGTTAGTGAACAAAAGTTTTTTTCTTGTTGTCCATCATTAGTGTGTCCATGTGTAGTAGTCCATAATAGAACGTCACTTATGAATTCGTTTTCCTTCACACATCCTGAAGTCATACTACCTATCTTCCTCGTCCTCATCATCATCATCATCATCCTGCTCATCATCAAAGCAGTGTCAACAGCACGAGTCCCCCCTCTCTCTCCCTCTCTCTCTTCATCCGTCTATATTAACATCTCTATGAAGCGGTTGGTGTAATGGCTAAATCATAGGAAATGAACTAGTCCCCCAATAAGAATCAAACCAAAGCAAACGAAACCAAACCTTTTATAAAGGTGTAAGATTCAAAGTCATTAATTGAATAACAGCTCCGACACGTTGTGAGACAAAACATTTAATAGGTGTACAGCACATGGTAATGATAAGATACATAAAGTACATAGATACATAAGATACAAATAAGATATAAGAGTACAGATAAAAGGACACATTCATGAATGGTAAATACAAGATACAATATTTTGGTATAAACGAGATACCCAAATGTACGTAAATATAAAATGTTACAGACATGGAACTAAAGGATAGTCCGTGCGATATAGAAGACTTACAGTAATGTAGGGGGGTGGCAAAAGCCCCACCGAGAAGGGGGTAGATAGACTAGCCATAGCAGTTCGTTGAGAAGATCCAGCTAAAAGAGGAAGACAAGTTCAAATAAGGCGCTTAAATACCAGAGGTCCCCTAGTCGGAACAAACGCAACGCAGCGAGAAGATAACTCTTCCAGGCAAAGGAAGATAATCCTCTACAAAGGTAATAACGATGGTTTAATGGCCGACAAAATACTCGATTTTTGGTGAGAAATCTGATAATGTTTGTTTTTTTTTCACACTGGCAATAACTGGTCATTGTAAAGTTCACCTAACATTATAGTGGGCTATGTTGCTAGGAATTTCTCTGAATTTTTTAGATGCGGCTTGATCATTTGTATTATTTGGATTAGTCGGACTATTTTCGTCACCGTTATTGTTATCTAAACAACGTTTTGTCTGATGTGACCTCCGGCCGTCTCAGCGGTTTCTTTTCGGAATCGGGAAGCTTCTCGGAATTGATTACAACATGAACGCTCCATGGTCGACAAGAAGGATCCTGATCTCGAAGAAAAGTTTCCTGAGTCCGACAAGAAACAACGGAAGAAAGACTGGAGGGCACATCGGCCAAAACGTTGCGTAGATAACAATAAAGATGTGAACAATAGTCCGAATAATCCAAATAATACATATGCTGCGTGGTTACAATATTTTACACATCAAGAACTATTATAATGAATACAATACAGTTTTTAACCGTTCAGAATTAAAAATCCAATGAAAGTTTAAATATGAAATAGGATATTTTTTAAAAACATTTGTTAAATATGGAGATTCGCTTCCGGTTTTTGTCTGTAACAAAAATTCCGTCGCTGCTTTTGTCACATTACCCAAAATCGTCATAACATAGAATAAATTCACTCAAAATTTAAACATGCAACATTAGACAGTCCTCATTGTTTTTTTTAAACAAGTTTTAATAATACATGACTGGTATTATATATCTATATATTAGTTGTTTTATTTTAATACATATTTAAAGTTTACATTTCAAATTGTTTATTTTTTAATCCTTTAATGTATTTGATGATTTTACTTACTTAGGGTACAAACTCGCTGACATTTGAATTTTTTACTCCCACCCCTCAG
>CM042138.1:8526849-8544349 GCA_023376005.1 Doryteuthis pealeii | reverse complement strand
TTCTTTCTCTCTCTCTCTCTCTCTCTCTCTCTCTCTCTCTCTCTCTCTCTCTCTCTCTCTGTGTAGTTTATCGTCCCTATAGATTCTCGGTCTTGGCAAGTTCTCTAGACGGCACCCAATGTTGGCACCCAGAGTTAGTGAACAAAAGTTTTTTTCTTGTTGTCCATCATTAGTGTGTCCATGTGTAGTAGTCCATAATAGAACGTCACTTATGAATTCGTTTTTCCTTCACACATCCTGAAGTCATACTACCTATCTTCCTCGTCCTCATCATCATCATCATCATCCTGCTCATCATCAAAGCAGTGTCAACAGCACGAGTCCCCCCTCTCTCTCCCTCTCTCTCTTCATCCGTCTATATTAACGATCTCTATGGAAGCGGTTGGTGTAATGGCTAAATCATAGGAAATGAACTAGTCGCCCCAAATAAGAATCAAACCAAAGCAAACGAAACCAAACCTTTTATAAAGGTGTAAGATTCAAAGTCATTAATTGAATAACAGCTCCGACACGTTGTGAGACAAAACATTTAATAGGTGTACAGCACATGGTAATGATAAGATACATAAAGTACATAGATACATAAGATACAAATAAGATATAAGAGTACAGATAAAAGGACACATTCATGAATGGTAAATACAAGATACAATATTTTGGTATAAACGAGATACCCAAATGTACGTAAAATATAAATGTTACAGACATGGAACTAAAGGATAGTCCGTGCGATATAGAAGACTTACAGTAATGTAAGGGGGGTGGGCAAAAGCCCCACCGAGAAGGGGGTAGATAGACTAGCCCATAGCAGTTCGTTGAGAAGATCCAGCTAAAAGAGGAAGACAAGTTCAAATAAGGCGCTTAAATACCAGAGGTCCCCTAGTCGGAACAAACGGCAACGCAGCGAGAAGATAACTCTTCCAGGCAAAGGGAAGATAATCCTCTACAAAGGTAATAACGATGGTTTAATGGCCGACAAAATACTCGATTTTTGGTGAGAAATCTGATAATGTTTGTTTTTTTTCACACTGGCAATAACTGGTCATTGTAAAGTTCACCTAACATTATAGTGGGCTATGTTGCTAGGAATTTCTCTGAATTTTTTAGATGCGGCTTGATCATTTGTATTATTTGGATTAGTCGGACTATTTTCGTCACCGTTATTGTTATCTAAACAACGTTTTGTCTGATGTGACCTCCGGCCGTCTTCAGCGGTTTCTTTTCGGAATCGGGAAGCTTCTCGGGAATTGATTACAACATGAACGCTCCCATGGTCGACAAGAAGGATCCTGATCTCGAAGAAAAGTTTCCTGAGTCCGACAAGAAACAACGGAAGAAGACTGGAGGGCACATCGGCCAAAACGTTGCGTAGATAACAATAAAGATGTGAACAATAGTCCGAATAATCCAAATAATACATATGCTGCGTGGTTACAATATTTTACACATCAAGAACTATTATAATGAATACAATACAGTTTTTAACCGTTCAGAATTAAAAATCCAATGAAAGTTTAAATATGAAATAGGATATTTTTTAAAAACATTGTTAAATATGGAGATTCGCTTCCGGTTTTTGTCTGTAACAAAAATTCCGTCGCTGCTTTTGTCACATTACCCAAAATCGTCATAACATAGAATAAATTCACTCAAAATTTAAACATGCAACATTAGACAGTCCTCATTGTTTTTTTAAACAAGTTTTAATAAATACATGACTGGTATTATATATCTATATATAGTTTGTTTTATTTTAATACATATTTAAAGTTTACATTTCAAATTGTTTTATTTTTTAATCCTTTAATGTATTTGATGATTTTACTTACTTAGGGTACAAACTCGCTGACATTTGAATTTTTTACTCCCACCCCTCAGGCAATATGTTTCAAAAATCTATTTTTACATCGGCCGGGGGCCGTACTTTATTTTGTACATGTTCTGTTAATTATGAGAAGGACAATCGCGCTCAATGCTGGATAGCTCTGTTCGTCAGTGATATATTCTTATTAATGGTGGCTGAAGTAACCGAACGTTTAAAACATTGGACTTTGAAACCAACGGAGACAGTCTGCATTGTTTCGAATCCTATCTGTAGAGTGTTAGTTTTCTCTACACAAAAATGTTTGATATCAATGATGAATTCATGTTAATGACAACTGCCGTTGGTGAGTGGTTAAGGTGTTTGATTTGAAATAACACTGGTTTGAATCCTGTCTGTAGCGTGTTAATTATTGTGCACTAGAACAGATGGAAAGTGTCTGTATTAGAGATAATGACATATATGATACACAGAATTATATATTAATATTTTATTACAGACACGCGCGTGCGCGGGCGTTCGGCTTGAAATTTGAAATGTTTTATAGAGAATTAGCTTTATATTTCCAGCGTTGCCCTGGCTATATTGTAAACTAAGTAAAATTTGCGAAGTTGTCTATTGTCGGTATCACCCCAAACAGAGAGGGAGTCTATCACTTTTTTGTTATCACTAGACCAGGTAGATTGTTTTTGCTGAGCTGGGGCGCCACACCTACCCTCAGCTCCCCACTTTACCGGAGATATAATTAACCAAACTAGGCTACTCATGTGCTGAGTTGGCGGGGAATGCTATCGAACCAGGAAACTTCGGATTCCTAAGTGGGATCACTACAGACTGAACTAACACTATACATTTCTTTAGATTTCATATTGCTCACCATTGGGTAGCAGTACCTATCGTTCGATGTGCTCATTGTGAAATTGTTACAACAGATATCTGTACATGTTAACGCCATCCATTTTATCCTTTTTGAGACGCAGTGAGACGCAATATCAACATTGTTATCATTAATAAAAATGGTCCTAATAAACAGAATATTCGATGTGGAAATTCATAAATTTGGAAATGTATTAGTGTGATATAATAAGGTGGACAAACACGAAAGAGAGGTGAGTGAGGGGTCAGTATGGACTAAAACTTTGAAAGGAACAGCCGCAAGATGCGTGTCTCTTCCCCAAGGAATTTGTGTTGAGAATAAAAACAAATGGGGTTCATGAGAAAAAAAAAGAAAGCCTTGTGTTATTAAAACTATGAACGGCACAAGACAAGATATCCACAAGAGACGATCCAGATTCGAAGAACAGCCGAAATTGTCAGCCCAACAACCGATCAAGAGATTAGTATTATTTGTATTATTCAGACTATTGCCGATGTGCCCGCCGGCCTTCTTCGGGTATTTCTTGTCTGACGAGGGAACCTTCTCAGACACGGGAACCTTCTCGGATTCGGGAACCTTCTTTTTGAAATCGGGAACCTTCTTGTCGAAATCGGTAGCCATCACGGAACTTTGAAGCTAACCCTATAATTAGTCCACGGCGGTATCCTGTTCTCATTCCGCTAACCATAGCTGGGGTACAGGTGTTAAGCCCTGTTAATCATTATTCTGTTACTGCAGCCCATGTCCAGGATTGAACCTGCAATCTAGAGATAACTGTCACTTAGAAATCTCGTAACCTATCTATGTTATCCAGTAGGCTATTTTTCCAATTAACACAGCTTAACACCTGTACCCCAGCAATGGTTAGCGGAATGAGAATAGGATACCCCCGTGGACTGAATAAAGGGTTAGGTTCAAAGTTGTGATGGCTCCCTATTACGACAAGAAGGTTCCCGAGTTCGAAAAGAAGGTTCCAGAGTCCGTGATTTTTCCCGAGTCCAAGAAGGTTCCAAAGTCCGACAAGAGGGCACATCGGCCGAAACCTTGTACAGATAACAATGAAGATGAGGACAATAGTCCGAATAATCCAAATAATACAAATTATCAAGCCTCATCTAAAAAAAATCAGAGAAATGCGATCAAGAGATATCAGCTACTCAGGTCCAGAACAGCAGACAACAAGCAGATCCTAGCCAATAGAATAGAAGAAGATAAGTATTATGACTATTACCATAACAACGTCATCATTCCATTCAGATCGAATCCCGCTACATCTGAGTTATTCACATTTTCCTATGTCTCATTTCCTTTTATCTCATACCACGGCCTTTAATATGGTGTCTTCTAGCACCCATATGCTAAAAAGGAAGCGTGTGGTGTAATGATTAAAGTCATAGGAAACGAGTTCAAATCCTGGACGTTGTAATTGCATTTTCACTTAGGGCTAATACCCTTGGGAAAGGTATGAATTCTATTCTCTCTCCAGCTATGAGAAAATAGAAGGGCAGACTGGGCTCTTTAACCTTGAGTAGGCAACCGGTCTAGGAGAAGGAACACTCTAAATTCAAACCTATTAAACTCCGCTTAAAAAATGACCTTGTGTCACACCCTGTTCGTGCGGAGGAGTTGGTAAATATATATGATAAAAAGTGTTGCGACTTGCCATAAGGGCAATAGGGTTGGGGCAACCATATCTGTGATAAGACTTGACATGACCAGCCGATTGATCGGCGGGGTCCTCTCCAACCGTCCGTTTAGCCTAAGTAAGAGTCTAAGTTGAGTGTTTCATGTCATGGACTGCTTATCAACCAAGATTCTGTCTTTAAGCATCACGTGATTTGACCAAGAGAAGTAGTTTTTTTTTTTTTCAATTTAAAATTTGAATTCTAACCTATTAGTCGAAATAAAGTATAAGATAATCTTTATACGTGTACACACTTAATTACTTAAATGCGTGAATTTAAGTGCATAACGCTCGCCACGTAATGTAATTAAAAACATTGTAATTAAAATCTGAAAAGAAAATCATCACCATCGATCGAGGGAAATAAATGAAAGCATTATTAATTTTTATTAATTACTTCAAATAATAATTCTACTCTTATTTTAATTATAAAATTTTTCCACGGTCATTATCGGTTTATTTGCTATTCATTTTTCTAACAGTTATTTCCCTTTGAGGTGGGAGTTTAAACAGAAACGGTTGTTAAAAGAATATTAAATAAACTAGAATGACCTATGGATATATGGGGGTTGTAAAAGGTTTTGCGCTGTTTTAAGCTTTAATTTAACTGGTCATTCTTGGTTGCGTGTTCTTAGGGTTTTTGCTTTTTACCCAATTTCATTTGGTGGTCGGGCTGAAAAGGAAAGAATTGAAGGAACGAAAAAGAAAGAGTCAAAGACAGAAGGTTGTTTTATGACTTAGGTTTTAATACCGGTAATAGTCGCCTGTAGCAAGGGCATATCTTCCTGGCTAGTTGGAGCGACCAGACTCTGTTAATGCCTAAACTCAAATAGCCGATATATTCTCTTGGAGGTCGGAAGTCGGTCCCTTTTCTCGCACGTGCGCGGAGGGTTCTTTCGGTGAAATCCCAAGGGAGTTTGTAATTTTTTATTCATGTTAGTTTTATTTTAATCCCCACGGATATACGACATTATGATAATTTAATTATTACAACATTTGATATGTTTACTTAAGAGCTATTGCCAAATATGTAAAAGTATAATGATCTTGATTTAACTCTCTCTCTCTCTCTCTCTCTTTCTCTCTCTCTCTCTCTCTCTCTCACACTCACTCACTCACTCACTCATTCACTCACTTTTTCTTAAAATGGGGAATGTAAAATATTTACTTTGATTTGCCGATAAAAATGGCTTTTAAAATATCTAAATTTATTTGCCGACTAAAAATAGACAAAAACACGACTCGGAAAATATCTAAGTTAGGACGGAAACTTGCCTGACGCTGTTTCGCTAAAACATAGCGTAAATTAAGGCAGGAGCCCGGGAGGATATAAAATCAAAATTACCAAAATACATTCCGTAATTCACAATTTCAATATTGCAAACAAAATAAACATTTTTTTTCAATGCATTTTAATTTTGCGTTGGTCATTTAAGCAACGCAAAACCATTTGAACTTTTGTCATTTTTAAACTTGAGTGAAATAAAATTGAACAAATAAAAAATATGCGATTAAGCAACACCAGATAACCTAGATTTAAATTTTTGCATTGCGTCTTGAACAATTTGGGTGGTCTCATTTTTTTTACCAGGGGGGTGTAGCAGGATGATAACGGATGAAAGATTTAGGAACACTTTTATTAATCCATAAATGACTGCTGAATACTATTCATATATTTAACTTCAAATTTCAAAATTGAATAAACTAATGTTATCATGTTAAAGAAAACATTAATCTACATGAAAACCTTTTAAAACAAATTTGTCTCTCTATGGTCGATGTATTGTAAAACATTTTGAAAAGTATATTGGTTTTCTATCACAATTGAAATTCAATTATCTTTCCAAAACTATAATGTGGATTCTACTAAAAGAATCAAACTGTGACATGTTGGTATTCATGAATGATGGTCACTTGACTATAAATATATATAGTACAAGCCCCAAAAAATTGTTAACAAATAGACTTTATTGTTTGAGCAAGTTCAGACAGAAATAATACAAAACAAGATAGAAGAATACAAAGAATATGTGTATACAAATAATAGGATGAGATTCTTTTTAGACAGTCTTGAGGCAACAGAATAGAGAATAAAAGTCGTCACTAATTGAACGGTCTCATGTAATAGGTACTTGGAATGGCTATGGGGGACAATGTCCCACTGCCCTAATGGACAGGAGACACAATCGGTGTATTGGCTCTAGACTGGAGAGTCTGAGAAAAAAGAGGATTTGGCATTGGTGGTTCAGTCTTTTATACTACCGGACATAATGTCACCTAGCAATCTGAGCGACAAACCGCGGTGAGTACGGGAAATAATCCCCACTCTGATTTTAAGAAAACCGGGTTAGATAAATAATTACATGGTTCGCGTTATTTCGATTTTTCTGACAGTTGTCCCCATCTTTATTTTTATATTTTTATATAAGAATAAAGATAGACAATGTTTCTGTCGATGAGATCTCGGGAACGTTCTCAAACACGGGAACCTCTTCGAAGTCGGAAACCTTTTTCTCAAAATTGGTAAGCTTCATGTCGTAATCGGGAGCCTTCACGGAACTTCGAACCGAACCCTTCATTGAATCAACTGGGGTTATAGAATTCTCCTTCCGTTAACCATGAACGGGTACAAGTGTTGATGTATAATACAAATTATCAAAACTCATCTAAAAATTAGATAGTATTATTGATTTCTGATATTATCGTTTTATTATTATTTCTATAAAAAATAACTTTTATATCTTATTAAAATGGAGATTATGTGTGTTTTTCTGTCTGTAACCGAAACTATATTCCTACTCAAGTCTCAATTCTCTTAGTTATTGACATCACATTCTCCATGATTATATTTTTATCTAAACCTCAATTATTAATAAAATTGTCTTACATTATTAATACTGTTAACTATGTCTCCATACTGACAACATGCAATTATATTCATATATACAACAAAATACTGGTTTACAGTGGGAACGGAAAGGCTAATTTGCATATTAATATTAAAAAATCGAATTTAATAAATATGTGCTTAGTATTATTGATTTCTAACTGTTTGGTTTTATTTTAATGAATATAAGCAAAAAGTCATTTTATTCTTTACTTCCTCTTATAACTAAATACTTAAATTAGAAAAAATAACAATGAAAGACGAGAGTGATGGAAGAGTAAGTTTCAGTTGTTCCATTTTTTATTATACTCCCTCTGTTTCAAATCTTTTATTATACTCCCTCTGTTTCAAATCTTTTTATCTGTATTCTTATTTAGTTCCGTTAGACTTTCTAATTTAATACAATATTTTATACATTAAAACTTAAATACTTGCACCCGGAGGGTGCATATATTTGCTAGTAGAAATTAAATGTAATTTAGTTATATGCGTTTTCGTTAGTCTTTGTCATTTAATATGATATTTTAAAAATCTGAATACTTAAGCACATATTTTTGATAGTACAGTATAATTTCCTTACATTGTGACATTTTGAATACAGTTCAAATATGTTTTTTCTTTTTTTTTTCAAATAGGCTTTGTTGGCTGCTATTGTTTAAAAATCCGTGATATTTCCTCTCATATAAATTATGTATAATTTACATTCTATAAACCTGAAGCATGTATGTAAATGTGCTCCAAATCTGTGGCGCCACAACGACACTATATTAATGTGAAAGCAGTATGCGAAGAAACATTAACATTTACATATTTATGATCTTAACTGTTGGTTCACCTTTGGTGAAAATCATTAGCCAATCATCTGATCCTATGTTGTATTAAAGTGATTCCCTCGAAAGAGACTGCTTTTTTTTTATAGAAACGGCGAAAAGTTTCTGTATATTAAATTTCGAGGTGATACATACTTCAAAGTCATACAGTCTCATAGCGTGTAGACATATATATATATAATATATATATATATATATATATATATATATATATATGTGTGTGTGTGTGTGTGTGTGTGTGTGTGCATATTTATATATGCATACATATATATATTTGTGTGAATGCGCGTGTATGCATTTCTGTTTGTTTATGTGAGTGTGTGTTGATGTATGTGTGTACACCTGTGTCTCTGTCTGCGTGGGTATATATATATATATATATATATATATATATATTATATATTCGTATGAGTGTGTGTAATAGTATATATATATATATATATATATATATATATCGTATGAGTGTGTGTGTGTAAGTAATAGTATATATATATATATATATATACGTATGAGTGTGTGTGTTATATAGTATATATATATATATATATATATATCGTATGAGTGTGTGTGTAATAGTATATATATATATATATATATATATATATATATATATATATATATATAATATATATATATATTCGTATGAGTGTGTGTGTAATAGTATATATATATATATATATATATATATATATATATATATGAGTGTGTGTGTAATAGTATATATATATATATATATATATATTCGTATGAGTGTGTGTGTAATAGTAATATATATATATATATATATATATGAGTGTGTGTGTAATAGTATATATATATATATATATATATATATATATATATATATATATATATCGTATGAGTGTGTGTGTAATAGTATATATATATATATATATATATATATATATATCGTATGAGTGTGTGTGTTAGTATATATATATATATATATATATATATATATATATATGTATATATATATATATATATATATATATATATATATATATATATATATATGCCTATGAGTGTGTGTGTGATAGTGTGTATATATATATAATTATATAAATATATATATATTTATATAGGTGTGCCTGTTTATGTGCATATGTATGCTTATATATATAAACATATATATATATTGATATGTATATATATGTGTTGATGTACGTGTGTACGCCTGTGTCTCTGTCTGCGTGGATATATATATATATATATATATATATATATATATATATGCGTATAGTATATGTGTGTGATATATATATATATATATATATATATATATTGCGTATGACTGTATTTGTTATAGTGTGTATATAATATATATATATATATATATATATATATATATATACTGCGTATGACTGATTTGTTATATATATATATATATATATATATATATATATATATACTTGCGTATGACTGTATTTGTTATAGTGTATATATATATATATATACATATATATATATATATATATATTATTATTTATATATGTGTGCCTGTTTGTGTATATGTATGTTTATATATATAAACATTTATATATATAGATATGTATATATATATATGTGAGTATACTTATATATATATATATATATGTGTGTGTGTGCGTGTCTGTGTGTGTGTATTTATATATATCACTGCATATGTATATAAATAAATGCAAACACAACTAATATATATATATGTATATACATACATATATATATATAATATATATATATATATATATATATATATATATATATATATATATATATATATATATATGAAAACGTGCTGGTAAATACGAAAGCCATCAAAAAAAAGTAAGTTAAATAAAAAGGTTAACTCACTTTGATGGAGTTTTCAATGATGTCTGTTTATGAATAGGCAGATTCATGATAATGTATTTTCGGAATATCAAAGAGCAAAGTGCTAATGTATCTTTTCAAACACAGAAGTTGGTCTGTTGAACGGTTGCAGACGGATCAAAAAGATGACATAAATTTTCATGCATACACATGCACGGATATCTAAAACATTCCGTCACAACAGAAGTATAAAATGAATCGTGGAAAACATTGAATTGCATAAGAAATAAAGACTTGAATTTAAAGCCCCAATGTTATAAATAAGTAAATCAGAATATATATATATATATATATATATATATATATATATGTGTGTGTGTGTGTATATGTATATGTACATATATATATATATTTGATGGTACTATTTGCAGGAAAATATGCTTACTAAGAAGTTAATGAAAGCTATGAAATATGTATATGTATTTATGTATTTATATAGAATTTATATACATACGTGTTCATAGAATATAGTATAAATACGTTACTTCATATATATATATATATATATATAATTGCCTCCATTTGCCGGAAAATATGATTACTAAGAACTTAATGAGAATCAAGAATTTGCAACTAAGAAATATATATATTCATAGATCATTTTTATATACGCGTACATAAGAAATTATATATATATATATATAATATATATATATATATATATATATGTATGTATGTATAGTCGTAGAATAAGTATTTCCCGACCGCGGTTTCGGTGTTACTCTAAGACCTTCATCAGGGGGACTGAGTGGACATTTTCGGTTACTTTATATAGCTAGACTGATATTCCTTTAATTCTTCATGAAATTTAATCTTATTGGGCTGCTAGTTTGTAGTTGAGGTTAAACTCCTCCTATCTTGACCTACATGGGTAGTAGTGCGTTGTAACATTATACTTTTATTACCCTTACCACTATCTTCAACTTACTCTATTGACCTTTATGGGGTCAGTTTGTCTGGAGTTTGACTAAGTTTTTTTATTTATTTCTTCTAGTGATTTTTCTTTGTTACTGCTTTATCATAATTTTATTGTATTAAGCCCTTATTGATCAATTATATCTTATTGGTATTCTAATGCATTGCGTAATCTATGCATACATTTCCCTAGGAATTCATCCTTTTTATTAATTAAGTCATTTTTATTTGGGAATCTAATTATTTCTAACTTTTCCTCTAGACACAAGCTTCTTGGGCATAATAAATAACTTTTTCTACGACTATTAATGCTCTATATTCACAATATATTGAGCCCTATAGGATTAACTACTTACGCTATGTTCCCATAGTAGTACCCATCAATGAGAATATATATATATATATATATATATATATATATATATATATATATATAAGTGTGTGTGTATGTGTGTGTGTGTAAAATATGTCGGATTAATTTCCTCACATTTCTCCCATATATATATATATATATATATATATATATAGGTTAAATTATTATTATTGTTGGAGAATTGATTATAGAGGGCTCAATTACTTATGTAAGAGCTTTATTTATTTATTTATTTATAATTACAAAGTCGCTCCTACCATTCTATCCTATCGCCTTGAAGACGAATAACACCGAAAAAGTGTTATTCAGAAACCAATGGTAGGAGCGACTTTAATATTAATATATATATATATATATATATATAATATATATCGAAATAAGAATAATCTTTTTATATGCGTTTCTGGCAAGGAGGCTTAAAAAAATACTCTTAAAACATTGTTAAACATTAATATGAGAATAACTTATTTTTAAACTTTTTAACTCACCAGGAAGCTCTGCTGATCAGTGATAAATTCATACGTGATGAAGTGGTCGAGTTGTTAAAGTGTTATGCTGTAAATCCAACGGGCACAGTCTGCACTGTTTCGAATCCTGTCTACAGCGTGTTAGTTTTCTGCACACGAAAATGTGCAATATGTTGATATCAGTGATAAATACATGGTAATGGCAGCTACTGTGGGTGAGTGGTTAAGGCATTGGATTTGAAATAGCAATATTTTGAATCCTGTATGTAGCGTATTAATTATGTACACAAGAACTGATGGAAAATGTCTGTATCAGAGATACAGACATTTATGATGTACAGAATAATATTAATATTTTATTATACACAGACCGGATAATATCAATTTTTTTTGTTACACACAGACACACATGCGCGTCAACACATTGAATATTGAAATGTATTAACCATTTTTATCCAACCTTTTATTTAGATAGTAGATGCTTTGGCCAGGAAAAAAATGTTTAAGAAGATGGTCGCATTGTTAATTAATATTTTGTACTGAATTCGCATCTCACTGTGTACCCCATATAAATACAATGTTTCCCTGAAAATAAGTCAGGTCTTATATTAAATTTCACACCAAATCTATCACTAAGACGTATTTTCGGGGGTTGTTAAGCGTTTGTACCCTATATAAAGTGTTTCCCTGAAAATAAGAAATAAGACAGGGCTTATATTAATTTGCACTCTAACGAGGCACCTTGAAAATAAGATAGATGGGAGATGCACAAAAATGATGCGTGTGGTCTTGAACAAGTCATGGAAACAGCACCCCACAAGGAAGCAGCTGTACGACCACCTACCCCCTATCTCACAAACCATCTGGAGGAGCAAGGACGAACTGATAAGCGACGTTCTCCTGTGGAAGCCAACACACGGACATGCTAAGGTGGACTGCCCACCCGGGCCTACATTGACCAACTCTGCGAGGATACTGGATGCTGTGCAGACGACCTCTCTGGGACAATGAATGATAGAGAAGGCTGGTGAGAGATTGTCATAGATATCCTTGCTAATGGCGACATGATTATGATGATGATGATGATGATGATATTAATTTGCTCACCAAAATATATCACTTGAACTTTTTTTCGGGGGTTGCCGAGTGTTTGCGCCGCATGATGTGATTGTCAAGGATGCTTATTTCTTTTGTCTGCCGCTCTTAACAAGGGCTTATTTGAATGGGAGGGCTTACATTAAAATCATCCAGAAAAATCACGCTAGGTCTTATTTTGTAAATAGGTCTTATTCACAAGGAAACACGGTAATAGTAGCAAAACTCCCCGGCGTTGAGCGGGATTTAAAAAGTTAGAAATAAATATATTATCTGCATTCATATATTGAATTAATTATAAAGTTATTGTCTATGTATTTGTTGTATTATATTTTATTCTGTATATATTATTGTGGTAAAGGTTAATTTTATAATTATCCTGTTTTAAAAGGATATGCCATCTATATATATAGTGCAAAAGGTAAATAACAATTATTATACTTTTTACATATTGAACTAATTGCAATAGCGCTTAAGTAAACATGTCACACATTGTAATATTAAATTATAATACTGTGGTATGAATCCATAAGCCCCGCTAGTCGGATAAATAATGTCTAAAAATATCGGCAGCGAGTTACCTATACCCCGCGACCAATCCCTTTCAAGTGTCCATACAGAACTAATGAATGTGAGTTGTTGCTGGTCAGACAACACTGGTGTGTACAGTTGCCGGTGTCAACAAAACAATGTCCGGAAACAAATAACTAATGCAAAACAAATAATGTCCCCAGACAAATAAAGCCTTCTAAATAATGTTCCTGAGACAAATAAATAATGTCACAGGGTGAAATAAATAATATCTTGCAAATAATGTCCCGGAGACAAATAAATTATGTGCTCTGAATAATTTCATAGAAAACAACGAATGCCATTCAAATAATGTTCTAAATAAATGATGCCGACTAAATAATATATATATATATATATATATTCAGAAATGATACATTATTTAATTTCTGTGCGTGCAAACACACACACACACACATATATATATAAATATATATATATATATATACATGTATATATACATAAATTTATAAACTTGCATATACATATATATATATATATTAATATCTATATTTTTCTTTGCTTGAAGGCAATTACAATGCACATATCGCATAAAATTCAATAATTATAGAAGATAATAATGACAAGTGAATATCGGCAGCGAGTTACCTATACCCCGCCTTTAACCGGATCTATTAATTATTTGCCTGCCAAATTTCCCCACGGCTGTACTATCTTATTATAATGGAGATTGTGTGTTTTTCTGTCTGTAACCGAAACTATATTACTACTCAAGTCACAATTTCCTTAGTTATTAACGACACATTCTCCATGATTCTATTTCTATTTAAATCTCAATTAATAATAAAACTTTTTGACATTATTAATACTATTGGCCTTACCTAAATTCTAATAACATGCAATTGTATTTATATATACAGAAAATACCAGTTTTCAGTGTAAACGTAAAGCTAATTTGCATATTGATATTAAAAAAACTGATTTTAATAAAAATGTGCTTGGTATTATTGATTTCTAATTGTTTGGTTTTATCTTAATGAATATGAGTAAAAATCTCTTCAATAAATCCTAAAAGAAATTCATTAACAAGAAGAAATAACTGTAATTTTATTCTCTACTTCCTATTTTAACTAAATAGTTAAATTAGGAAAATTTAGCATTGAAAAACGGAAGTGATGAAAGAGTAAGTTTCAGTTGTTCTATTTCCGATTATACCCCCTCCGTTTCAAATCTTTTTATTTGAATTCTTAATTAGTTTCATTAGCATTTCTGATTTAATCTAATATTTTATTACATTTAAACTTAAATACTTGCACCCGGAGGGTGCATATATTTGCTAGTATTTTTAATTGATATTTTTGTACCTGTGTGATGGGATATTTTAAGTTCACTATCTATTAGCTACAAAACCTATTCTATTCAATTAAATCCTTTTCCAGTAATCTGATTCCTTCTGCTCAATTATAATGAACTAACCATTACTATTTCTCTGTATGTTTGAGATGAGGCTTGATGATTAGTATTATCTGCGTTATTCGGCCTATTGTCCTCATCTTCATTGTTATTTGTACAACGTTTCGGCCGATATGCCCTCCAGCCTCCTTCAGGTATTTCTTGTCGGACTCGGGAACCTTCTAGGACTCAGGAACCTTCTTTTCGAACTCGGGAACTTTCTTGTCGTTCCCGACTACGAAAAGAAAGTTCCCGAGTTTGAAAAGAATGTCCCCGAGTCCGAGAAGGTTCCTGAGTACGACAAGAAATAGCTGAATAAGGCCGGAGGGCATATCAGCCGAAATAATGTACAGATGACAATGAAGATGAAGACAATAGTCTGAATAACGCAGATAATACTAACTAACCATTAGTTTTTGAACTTTGCATCAGAGTGGTGGGAGAGCCGCTGTTAACAGTTTAAAGTTAACAATAAATTGTTTTGTGATAGCAATAAAAGAATAAATAAATAAAGAATAGGGTAAATCAATTTTTCACTTTTTTTTCTAAAGGCTACATTTTGCGAAAACGAGGATTTTTAGTGTATTTTAGTAGACGATTGTATTTCCTCAAACAATGCTGCAAGTAAAAGATTTAATTTTTTGGTATCAGTATTCAATATATGAACACGCAACTTTTGCATAGATGGACAATTTGATATTTCTAAAAAAGTGAAAAATCAACCTACCATAACGGGCAATAACGTTTATCCGATTAAGCATACGTCCATATATTTAGGCATTTGCATGCTGAGATATCAAGACTGACCGTATTCACAAAGTCCTCGGCAACTGATATACGGTGTATATTTCAGACCTCAAACATTAACAAGAGAGCATTCTACCTGGCTTCATTATTAAACTGTCGAGACCACAATATATACATAAACCATTTCATGTAGCCTTCTTCATTTTCAAATTGTATCTTTCATATTTTATCTTGAAGTGGGTAGTATTGTAGCATAATGGCGCGCCCTACCGGGAACACCATATTTGTGGCCTTGTGCCAGACACAGAGAAACCTTAACAGGATGTAGCACGATTCTCAGACCTTACGGGTGTGTGCAAGCAAGAGGGTAATGTAAAATTCGTTATCACCTGTGAGTCTATTCGTAGCCAGTAGGTCTGGGATTTTGCTATTAAAATTTATTTTAATCGAATTGTCAGAAGAAAGGATGGTTGATCCGTTGACCTCTTAATTGACACGTGCAATTTGATAGAACAGTTAGAACATTCGAAAGATTCCACGACATTCTAGAAAGTTCCTCAGCCATTTCTATATAATGAGGGAACCTTAGATTTTGCGACAGTTGGTCTGGGGCCGTGGAGTTGGCTTGACAGTGGGCTTAGGGTTTTGCTGAGGTTAGTCATAGGCGAGTGACTGAGGTCCTGGTGTCACTGGTGTGTGAAACCTGAGATTTAATATTTTATACTGGACGAAGTTAAAAACATACCTATTAATGAAGCATGATAATTGGTACTGACCGTTGGAACGAAGTTAAGGACATTACTAAGAACATATGTGTTAATGAAACCGAATCTCTCTCTCTCTCTCTCTCTCTCTCTCTCTCTCTCTCTCTCTCTCTCTCTCTCTCTCTCTCTCTCTCTTAAGAGTTAAGAAGCCGAAATTGAATAAATCAAGTCATTAAAAAAGAAAACGAAAAGTTTGTTGTCAACTTTACTCTACTACAAGAAATACTACGAATGTTATGAATGCGCTACGTTACAGTATATTCATAGAAAAGAAAGTCTGGATATATCAGTTTCGGGTTTTATTATTTCGTTAAGAAAGTTAATCAAATAATTATAGATTTTCTAATAACTTTTCTGTGTAATATTCCAAATCTCTGCGGCTAATATTTGTAATGATCCAAAAAATTGTGCGTGGTTTTTTTTATTTTTTTTTATTTGTTTATTTGTTTGTTTGTTTGTTTTTTTTTTAATTGTTTTTCTGTAAAATATCTAAAACAATTTCCCACATTAATCTATTTTTCAATTTAGTAAATTGTAGTAGTTGAAATTTCTGATCCTTTTTTTTAAACTATTTCATTCCGATCAAAAATAATAGATAGATAGATAGATACTCACGATTTGTATCTTTGTATTTTCTATGTATTTTCTCGTAATTCAAATAAAATTCTCTATTTTCTTTTGATTATTTTTTTAGATGGGAATATTTGAAGCCGCATAGACGTAAGAAAACAGATGATAATTATAATATCTTATTATAATGGAGATTGCGTGTTTTTCTGTCTGTAACCGAAACTATATTCCTACTCAAGTCACAATTCTCTTAGTTATTGACATCACATTCTCCATTATTTTTATCTAAACCTCAATTATTAATAAAATTGTCTTACATTATTAATACTGTTAACTATGTCTACATACTGACAACATGCAATTATGTTTATATATACAACAAAATAGCGGTTTGCAGTGTGAACGGGAAGGCTAATTTGCATATTAATATTAAAAAATCGAATTTAATAAATATATGCTCAGTATTATTGATTTCTAACTGTTTGGTTTTATTTTAATGAATATAAGCAAAAATCTCTTCAATGAATTTTAAATGAAATCCATTAACAAGATAAAATAACTGTCATTTTATTCTTTACTTCCTCTTTTAACTAAATACTTAAATTAGAAAAAATAACAATGAAAGACGAGAGTGA
>CM042138.1:8509349-8516849 GCA_023376005.1 Doryteuthis pealeii | reverse complement strand
AACATATTTTAAAGTAACTGTAATATTTTCAATGCTCACTGAGTGACATACACGTGTATACTATGATTAAACATCAGGTGTATTCTTATGTAATATCCCAACTCAATTAAATAATAAAAAATATTTCAAAATATTAATAGTATCAATAATACTAAAGTTTAGACCAAGAGTGATCGGTTCAATAAAAATAGTCTAATCAAAAAAGTATCGATTAATAATGGAGATTCGCTTCCGGTTTTTGTCTGTAACAAAATTACGTCACTGCTTATCACATTACCCAAATTCGTCATAACATAGAATAAACACACTTAAGATTTTGAACATGCCTCATTAGACAGTCCTCATTGTTTTTTTAAAACAAGTTTTAATAAATACATGACTGGTATTATATATCTATATATAGTTTGTTTTATTTTAATACATATTTAAAGTTTACATTTCAAATTGTTTTATTTTTTAATCCTTTAAAGAATTTGATGATTTTACTTACTTAGGGTACAAACTCATTGACATTGAATTTTTTTCCTCCCACCCCTCAGGCAATATGTTTCAAAAATCTATTTTTACATCGCCCGGAGGGTGTTTTTTATTTTGTACTAGTATATTTAAAGACTCCTTTTAAAACTTTATAATTATAGTAAGAACTTAACAACATAGAAATGTATGCACTTGTCTGTGATATCATATACACACTAATTAGATATATAACATTCTATGTATGAATTTTATTTGAAGACAAGTTTCTATGTGTCTTAATTATTTTAGTAAATTGAGGAAAATAAACCTGCATATTAAAAATTATGAATACTTTAAAAGATATTAAAAGGCTGAATAAAAAAAAATTGAAAAGTAAATTGTAAACTGAGGGACAACGTTTGGATTTCATAAATACGCACATGCTGACTTTATACATATAGCTAACACATCATAGACAAGATTCAGTACAGAGGAAAATATATGTTATCATTTTAAATACAAAATAAAATTAAATAATAATAATCGAAAAATTATAAAAACGGATTTTTAAGTCTATAAAGTAACGGCCATCATCAAAGCAACATATTTAATATCAAATTCCGTTCTTATGTATACTTAAAAAAAACTTTTTATATTTTTTCAATTATTATGATCTAATCTTATATTGTATTTAAAATAATAATACATAGAATACAATGTATACAGGGACATTCTCTCGGTCGAAACACGTGTCGGCACTCTAATAAACAATGTTTATACATTCAACATTTTCTTCATTTATTTATTTATTTATCTTTTTAACATATTATCGGATTCACTTCCATTGTTCAACTTACTATTTTATTATATATATATATATATATATATATATATATATATAGAGAAGTAAATACACAGCGATGTTTATGATATGGCTTTATTTAGCCGACAATTTTTGGGAGAATATGTGCTTAATTGAAGTCGTACCTAATTTTGAAAGTTAATTAATTAATAATTAATTAATTAGGCAGGCAAGGCGGTCTTCATATCTATAGCTCTGCTGATGAGGCCTAATAGGCCGAAATGTACATACAGAGATTGATTTTTCTCGATTTTTTTTAGCCTTACATTTAAATAGGTATGCCTGCCTAATTAATTAATTATTATTTAATTAACTTTCAAAATTAGGTACGACTTCAATTAAGCACATATTCTCCCAAATATATATATATATATATATATATATATATATATTGAGGCCGTAATTATAAATTTTTTTCGTCCTACCTTGTGCAAACAAATCAGACCTAGGCACTCGCTTATTTTATTGGGTGAGTGTCTGGGGCCTGGTGTCACTTAATGGGGACTTAAAAGAAGAATGTAATTGTTTTTTCTTTCCCTAACCCCCCCCCCTCATATATATATACCCATATGTATTTACAATTTGACTTTTAGTCGTCTCCGGCTGTATAAACCTTGATGAGCAACCGGACGAAAGGGCCCTTGTTTTTATCAAATAAAACAATTTTTTTTCTCTCTTTTCCTTCGTATCCACCCATATACGTGATCATAATGATTACCCTTAAAGTAATATATATATATATTATATATATATATATATATATATATATATATATATATATAAAAGCGTGATTTATCAGAAATAAATTTATTTTGGTTATATTTGCCTCTTCAAATATGATTTGATAAGGGACAAGAATTACATATTATATTTATTTGAATGTTTTTGAATAATTTGCTTTTCTTATATTTAAATAGACCTAATATGTAGTTTTTGTCCATTATGAAATTAGAATTGAAAAAACAAAAGTACCCGACATAAATTCATTTCTGATAAATTAAGGTTTTCATATATTGATTTATATTATAATCCGTTAATGTAAAATATACACATACACTAATATACGTATATGTATGTAAAATTTTTATATGTACGTTTGAGTTCTCAATTTTGGTGGAATCCAATCGTGGAAACACTTGATACCATTCACTTATCTATATATAATGGCTATATGGTGTCTGCCTGTAACCGAAACGACGTGACTCCTTACGTCACAATACACTCGAGTGTTAAGTTTATCAATGAGTACTTAATTTAAAGCCAAAATCATTTATAGAATAAGAAACAACCCTGTATTATATATACTAAAAAATGATTATGCAAAATTAAACGGTGCACATATTTGTTAAAAGAAATGTTAATAAATACATGCCCCGTATTATTGATTTATATATAGTTTGTTTTATATATATATATATATATATATATATATATATATAAAAATAAGACAAACTATATATAAATCAATATATACTAGCAAATATATGCACCCTCCGGGTGCAAGTATTTAAGTTTTAATGTAATAAAATATCATATTAAATTAGAAAGGCTAATGAAACTAAATAAGAATACAAACAAAAAGATTTGAAACAGAGGGAGTATAATAAAAGATTTGAAACAGAGGGAGTATATAAAAAAAAATGGAACAACTGAAACTTACTCTTCCATCACTCTCGTCTTTCATTGTTATTTTTTTCTAATTTAAGTATTTAGTTATAAGAGGAAGTAAAGAATAAATGACAGTTATTTTATCTTCTTAATGGATTTCATTTAAGATTCATTGAAGAGATTTTGCTTATATTCATTAAAATAAAACCAAACAATTAGCAATCAATAATACTAACACATATTTATTAAATTCGATTTTTAATATTAATATGCAAATTAGCCTTCCCGTTTACGCTGTAAACCGCTATTTTGTTGTATATATAAATATAATTGCATGTTGTCAGTATGTAGACATAGTTAACAGTATTTAATGTAAGACAATTTTATTAATAATTGAGGTTTAGATAAAATAAAATCATGGAGAATGTGATGTCAATAACTAAGAGAATTGTGACTTGAGTAGGAATATAGTTTCGGTTACAGACAAAAAAACACACAATCTCCATTATAATAAGATATATATATATATATAATTATCTAACGTATACAGTTTTACGAATCAATTATTTACTCAAAGGAATTAGTATCATAATCTTCTACATTTAATTTGAAGATGTTTGTGTATTTAACTTTATCCTGTTTAGTTTTTGCGCATGTCTGATTTTCACAACGAATTTGAATTTAATGACGGTTTCATTAATCATGCTTACTACCACCGCTTAAAATTAAACTCGGTAACAAAAATATACTTACTTCCTCTAACGACAGTTTTATCAATCATGTTTACCCCTCTGCTTCTTTTTTCTTTTTTAGATTTAATGACACAAGGTTTTTAAAATAATTAAAAGGTGTTCTGTAGTTAAATTTAAGATTTTGTAATAAGATTATTAATTAATATTGCTAACATCGCCATGAAATCTCATTAATATTAATTAATAATTTATATTTTATCATAAAAATAGTTCTGTTGATTATCGTCTGCCGTAAAACAAAACAAACATTTTTCATTTGACGCTCCCAAAAAGAAAAACCTTAAATATTTGAATAAATTTTTATTTAACTCTTAAAAACTTTTTTCCATTAGAATGAAAACATTTTTATTTGATTTTTGGCAGCAAAATTAATTTTATGTCCACTATTTTTAAAAATATAAATTTCCAATTATCTATTTACATTTTTTTTCGAAAGATTGTGGGAAAATTTTTTTACCTAATCGAAATTCCAAATGATCGTGCGTCACTTAAATGCCCAAAGTAAAATTAAAAGGAATTTAAAAATTTCACATGTTTTTTTTATTTATCATATTACAATTGTGAATTACGGAATACATTTTTGTAATTTTGATATTATGTCGATACGGTCTCATGTCCTAGTCCTCGATATGTTTTAGGGAGCCAGCGTCAGGCGGATTTCCAACCCAACGTAGATATTTTCCGAGTCGTGTTTTTGTCACTTTTGGTCGGCAAATTTATGTAGATATTTTAACGCCACCTCCTTATATTTTTTTTTATCTGCAAATCAATGTAAATATTTTACAACACCTCATTTAAGAAAGAGTGAGAGAGAGATTTAAATCAAGATTATTATACTTTTTAAATATTCAGCTATTTTTTAGTAACTCTTAAGTAAACATATCAAACATTGCAATAAATTATCATACTGTGGTATGTCCACAGGTCCTGCTAGTCAATATAATTACGCGTAGAATTCAATTTCCATTACCAAAGCATTATTGCACCATAATCTTCTCGATGCTTAGGTATCAATTTTTCATAAATAATTTCATGCAACTTATCTCAAGATGAATAACAAATATTAAATGCATTTCGAATTGTTACAATTACCAATTACAATTTACTGCAGATTAGGCTCATCTTATTCACTGCATACGCAGCAACAACAGTTTAAAAAAAGAATTAGAATATTGTGTCTCCTACATACTTCCATTAATAACAATGACTACAATTTTTAATTCAAACATTATTTTCACTATTTTTTTATAAAGACTGTATTATATTATGTCATGATTTTTTAGCTAAATATCTTTATACAATATTTTCTTTAATTAAATAAATACGATTTTCCTATACAATAAACAATGTATTTATTTTACATTTCATAAATTTAAAAAAATCTCTAAAAAAATTAAAAAGTAGACAAGAACTTTTGATATAAAAATCCTTAGAAAATAAGCCAACGATTTAGAAAAAAAAAAAAAAAGGATAAATATTTTTTTCTTATTTACGAGACTTAAGTTTTAAAATTTAAGATGTCCTACTACCAAACCTGTACTAGTATCGATTTATTAATTTCTTACATATGATCCGTCATTGAATTATCTTTCCAAAAATGTAAAATTCATTTTCATACAAAAACAATACCAAGAGATTCGTACAGGGGGGTCAATACGTGAAACTAAAACTAATGGTAGGCCCCATACTATAAGAGAAACATGATTTCATCAACAAAATTCAAAAGGTAGGCCACATACTATAATGGTAGCAACAATTTTGATATATAGAATTCTACCATTTTAAAGATTGTAAAAGATATCTGCACGCTTTATATGTTGGGGGCACCATAATCTTTTCGGTGCTTAGGATCTCGACAGGACTTAATCTGACCCTCACCCTAGCAACTTATTAGCTGTATTGCTGTTTATTTTCTCATACAATAGAATGCTATAATTATTATTTATAAAAAAACGTAACAAAACAGAGTGAGTTTTGGGGAAGGGGCTGGAACGTCTTAATATCATGGAGAGAGAAGAGAAATATTGAGAATTGGAGAGTAAAAGTTTTGTTAATAGGGAGAATGGTGAGTAATGAAAAGTAATAGAGTAATAAAAATGCATACACAAGTTGGTTCATATGAAATCTCTATGCACTGTCCTACATATCAGAAAAGTGCTAGAAAGTGAGAAAATATTCATAGACAGAAAGAGAGGGGAGAGTGAGTGAGAATCAGAGAGTAATGAAAGGGTAGAGTAAGTGTATCCCGATTAAAGTGTGAAGCAATCACGTCCTTTAAAGCCTAGCCGCCAAACTTAGTGTCATGGCAGGAGTCCATAATCTACATTTCCGACTGCCATTGTTGACACAACGCCAGGAAATAGAGCCTTTATTGTGAGGCCAATATTACCTTGTGGCCATTTCAAAGTCACGACAGTTTCTTTTATAAGCGCTGGTCTCTGAGTAGCAAGAAATTCGTGTAGGGCATTTCTTTCAAGTCGCATCATTCATAACCTTTATTATTCCTCAAAAATGGCTATCGTTTTCGTGTTTACTAGACGACCTGTGAACCCGTTGGGTTCCAGTTTTAATAGCAGTCCATGATGTAAATGGGGATTTTTATTCAAGGAATGGTAGAGATAAATGAATTAAAATGCTATGTGAATGTGGATGTGAATGTGGCTGATAAAAAAAAGAAGTTCAATGTTGATTCTTACCTTTCCCACAAAATGATCATGCAATTTCATATTGAACTGTTAACTGCCATATTCAATATAAGTATTTTACATGCATTGTTCAAATAAAAGTTGCTACGATATGATGTTTTAACTGGGTTAGATTATATATATATATATATATATATATTATATATATATATGGGGATAAAGATATCGGACTACCATGCGGTCAGTCTGAGTTCGACCCTAACCAAGGATAGTTGTGTCTAGCCACACTGAAGAGGCGTGAAACGCCGAAACACGTGTCTGTGGATGACTTATTAATATATATATATGTATTATATGTATGTATGTATATATATATATATAGTATATATATATATATATATATATATTATATATATATATATATATATGTATATATATATATATATATATATATGTGTGTGTGTGTGTGTGTGTGTGTAATCTTTGTCTTTATATGTTTGTATGTGCATATGTGTATATATATACATACATGTATATATATATATATATATATATATATATATAGATATACATACACACTCAAACACACACACACATATACACACACACATACACGCATATATATATATATATATAACATTATGAACATTTTAGTTATGATCAAAATTGCTTTGATATGCTGTTTTAACTGGTTTAGATTATATGTAAGCATGTATGAATATATATATATATATATATATATATAATATATATATATATACATATATATATATATACACACACACAAATATAATATATGTTCATATATTCACACACACACACACACACACACACACATATATATATATGTGTGTGTGTGTGTGTGTGTGTGTGTACCTACTGACCATTTTAGTAATCGCCTGCCGAGGTGTGAATCTGATGTGTCCTCATTGTAATAACAACTCATGATGATATTGATACTTCCTTTCTGAAGGACTGAATGATGTTAATTATAATTTTGCAGTTATATTCATTATATCATATCGTCGTAGAAAATGTACCCGGCCACTCGAGTTCAAAGCTTGGACGAGGCTGTTTATACTTCACATAGCGTTAGTACCCTTGTCAAATGTATGAATCCAAATATTCTCCTTCCAGCTGAGTTCCTTATCCTTGGTTTGGCATCCAGTCTAGGGGA
>CM042138.1:8496849-8504349 GCA_023376005.1 Doryteuthis pealeii | reverse complement strand
CAATATATAACTGTATAATAATCTTCATTTAACTCTCTTATTCTTTTTCTTACTTTCCATCTTTTCATTATGTTCGATTGAAAGAGATAATCGTTATCGCTTCTGTGCCCTTACCTTTGTTGGTATTATCTTCCCATTGGCCTGGAAGAGTTATCTTCCCGCTGGGTTTCCGAACCGAACACCAGGGGACCTATGGCATTTAAGCGCGGGTTTTGAAACTCCCTGCCTCTTTGCTACCACTTTTCATAGGTACCCACATGGGTTAGAGACATTGTCACACCCTTCTCGGTGGGAGCTTCTGCCCCCAATGCTATGCAACTCCCTTGGGGGCTTCGGCTCCTCACTAGTAAGTGATTTTTAATGTATGGACTCTCCAGTCCTTTAATCTCAACTGTTGTATGTTTATGTACATGTATTTCATTGTTACTGTATATTGTCGTATAAATGTGCTGTTTATTATATAAAATGTCATGTCCAGCCTACGTGTCGTCGTTTGTTTCGTTTCAACAAGTTATAACACTGTTATAACCTTGAACCCCACACCTTCTATCTCTATCTTTCTGCTCATCTCTTTCTTTCTTATTATATACTTTTCTATTGAGCATCTCCTTTTTCCCCTTTCTTTATAATAAAAACGGAATGGTCTCTATTTAGCTGAAGTGATGACACTCGTAAAAACATAAGAATTCGGCGTATAAGCAACAACAGATAATTTACATTTTTGTATTTAATCTTGGACGATTTGGACATTCTCATTTTTAACCAGAGTGTGTTGCAAGATGATAACGGTCGTACAATTAAGGAACACGAGTATATATATATATATATATATATATATATATATATATATATAAGTTAAGAGAAAGGAAATGAATCCGACGGTATGAGTATAGATAAAAGGATATGAAAACAACACAATATGCTGTTAAAGGGAAAATATTTTATATCATAATCATAGCTAATATTGAACAATAACGTTATTCTCACCCACCAAACCATCCCCCAAAGACAAGACTTTTTTAATATATCCCCTTATTTAGCGACACTTGTAGCCAGAAATCATAAAATACCCTTCACATAACCATTTCCGTCATATACTTCCCAACAAATTTAAATTTCACATAATCCCAAAAACCTTACAATCATTCATACTTTTAGCTTTATACATAAGAAAAAACAAAAATTAAAAAATACAAATTTGAATAGAAAAATAAAAAATTATTTTCTAAAAATCCGTTGCAGGCCTACCGTCAACGGGTTAATACTCATCCTTTTTGATTTTGTCTATCATTGAGTTTGGAATATGTCTTTTTTTTTCAAAAACTGTTACAATAAGAGATACATAACTGTCGCTGACTAAGAAAAGTGTTGGCGGTTGCATATATTTTAAACTTCCGCATAACTTTTTTGCAACACCAATGTTTTCGTTTTAAATTCATATTATTTTCGTCTCCGCTATTGATAAGTCTGGAGTATAAACAAGCTCTGAAGATGATTTTTATGAATCGAAATATTGTTCAATATTAGCTATGAATATGATATAAAATCTTTTCACTTTAACAGCATTGTGTGTTGTTTTCATATCCTTTTATCTATACTCATATATATATATATATGACGAATAGTTGACGTCATATTTCAAACTGTCTCCTTTTTTTCAAACCTCAAACATTTTTTAAACAGATGAATAACAAGGACTACCACTCGCTTTTCTCGTTATTCTGTGATAAAAAAAATTCTTATCACCGATATACCAACAAATGCCCTGAAGATGATCTAATTCATAGATCGAAACACTGCAGCATCGGCCAATAAACTCACCACTTAACCCATTTAAACCTGTGTCTTTTCATTTTTCTTAATATACTACATACCGTCGGATTCACTTCCTTTCTTCACACACACACACACACACACACACATAAGGTGGACAAAGAGTAGAAGAATGATAGAGACAGAGGAAAAAATCTAAAAAGATTTAGATATGATAATGTGGAAATCTATATACTCTCATAGATGACATATATTATATCTCAATCATTTAATTTGTATTTATTTTTTCTCATTGTTAAGATAGGAATAGAACGTACAAAGGATATTCTATAATTTCCCTGCCTACGAATTACATTGTCTTTACTAACAGGCACGCGCACAATTCTACACGTTTTAAAAGGGAGATAACCGCTTCGACTTATCTAAAATGGCTGCCGCCAGCAATCCTGTATAAAGACCAGTTAAAACACGCATAAATCTGGTACGTAATTAAATGAAGGTCGGATTGCTAGTTCGGACTATCTTATGCCGACGCTCTTGGACATAATTCGAAATCTCAAACTATTATAGTTGGCCCGTAGGTCAGAAATATAAGTATGTCACAATAACTTAGCTTATAAGATTCTATTTAATGGAGACCTCGTGTGACCTTCTCGCGTGTAATATCAGGGCTTTTCAATTGCACCGCATCTTCATGAGGCTGAGCTAACGGGAATTAGGAGCGCATGGCATGCACTGTGCTCCAAACAAGGCCATTAATCCCCACGTTTAATTTAAGTTCGATTTCACTTGATGTCTGTCGAAGACAAGGAGACACTGCTAAACTCTCTACTCTTTCTCGGCTTTGAATGTCTTAGTGTTTCTTGGTGTGGACAATAGATTTCGGCTCTCTCGTAAAACATTTCAGTGGATTGATTCGATAAGACAGATAATTTACCGGTAATGAAATTCCATAAGAAGAAGAAGAAGAGTGATTTCATCAATGCTTCTAATCTTAATACAGAATTATGTTGGGAGAGTCTCCTTGGTATCTGTTTACCAATTAATCCAAGCAATCATCATCATCATCATCATCAAGTCGTGCCGACAGCACGTATCTCCGTGACTCTTCCTCGCCAGCCGCCCCTATCAGCCATAGCTCCTGGAAGGTCATCTGCACAGCATCCAGTATCCACACACAGCTGACCAATGTAGGTTGGTTGGATGGTTGTTTGGCTTTTACGGCATGTCAACCCATTGTGTCACTTTACGCCTTGGTTCCTACTCATTCTTGATGGGTACTCAATTTGTTTTAAACACATTTCTCTATTTATTCCATAAAAGGGACCCTAACAGGTACTACCATTCCTGGTTAAAGAGGACCTGAGTACAATTGTGATAAAGGGCTGCTCCAGATTCCCCAGACCTCCAGAACTGTAACCTCACCATTAGATATAGTTTAACATCATTGCCAGGACATGAAGACCCTCAGCCACCGCCTTCTAGCACATATATGATAAACAGAGATGGGCTTGCTGGAAAGACAATAAGGGATCGATTTAGGTTTTTGCTGACGGATCCACACTGGTATGTCCACATTTGGATGCCCCTAGGAGAACGTTACTTATAAACTCGGTCTTGCTTTGCCTTCAATGTCAAGCATGTCTTGTTCGTCTTACAGGGTGGTTCGTGTGATAGAAGGCAAGTGAAGAGATGCTGTTTCCAGGATTTGTTCAAAACAGCACGTTGCATTCTTGTACAGTTCCCATCTAGCTTTCACTTAGCGTTTCGTTGGAGTCCACGTGATACAGCCATACATTAGTACTGACACGGCCACAATTTGGGAGAATGTTTGATTCATTTAATCAGAGAGATTGGATTTCCTTGTGATCGTCAAACTACTCATAGCTGTTCATGCCTTTATTATGCGTACTAGTACAAAATAAAGAACACACCCCCGGGCGATGGAAAAAATAGTTTTTGAAACATATTGCCTGAGGGGTGGGAGTAAAAAATTCAATGTCAGCGAGTTTGTACCCTAAATAAGTAAAATCATCAAATTCATTAAAGGATTAAAAAAATAAAACAATTTGAAATGTTAACTTTAAATATGTATTAAAATAATAAAATATATATATATAGATATATAAAACCAGTCATATATTTATTAAAACTTATATATATATATATATATATATATATATATATATATAATATATAAAGAAATGGTTACAATAGAAACCTACTCGAGTTTCACCATAAGGATCTTCAGGGTTAATTCCACTGAATTATTCGAGGTACCGATTAATTGCAGCCGATCCCATGTGTGTTCATTGAGTAAGAGGTTACGTTATAAAGAACGCTTGTTTATGTTTTTAAATTTCACACCGGATGTTGTATTTTCGAGTATTAAAATGTAAACAAAAGATGCGAATCGATTTGTGGGAATTTATTTTACAATGGTTGTTTAATAACAGTATGGGTTATGAAGCATAAGAGTGGTTTTATAAGTAAAACCGATTGAAATTATTTATTGAATTTTGCTTTGGTTGGTTAAAACGCGTTGACGTGTAATGTTACGGTGTCTTATGTTATAATAATTAAGGTTTGACGCAGATTAATAAAATTTAAAAAAAGGAATAAATGATAATACAAAAATGAAAAAAAATTTTTTTAAAGGGACAATGAGGGTGAATAAATGTGGTATTGTTAACATAAGTTTAAGCTTATTTATTTAGGTTTATTTAATTTATCCTAATTGAAGCTAAAATTAAATCGGATACGTTTGGGACGGTATAATAATTTTGTTGGTATTTTGAAATTATTTTTACAGGGTTTGATATAAATTAAGGATGAATGAAACTAAAAATTTACCAAATTGATAATTAAAATTTAAAGATTTGAAAATTTAAAAATTTGAAATCATTAACAGTTTATGGAGATGGGCTTGCTGTCACGTGTTTTTTGTTTATATGTGACGCATTAAGGGTCGTAAAACAAAAAAGAGGTGTTGAGCTAATTAGTTATTTATTAAATGTTTGAGGTGTGGATTTGGAGGTGTTGTATGGTAATGTAAGAATTTATGTTTGAAAAGGTGGAATAAAAAAATTTAAACCTTAAGGTTAAAATTTAATTAGATTCTATGCATAGCGGATGTTAGAAATAAAATTTTAAAAAATTAAAATTTAAAAATTTAAAAATTCAAAGATTAAAAAATTTAAAAATTAAGGTTATAATTGAATAAATTAATATATATATATATATATATATATATATATATATTTAAATCTGGTAAACAGTCAGTCGGAGGCGTGAAACGCCGAAACATGTGTCTGTGAATGACTTGGTAATATATGCTCCCATAAATTTGGCATGAGCTCTCTATAAGGGGTGATTTATATTAACTCTCACTACTAAGCATATAAGCAATGATCATTTGCCCGCAAACTTGATCTCTCTGTGACCGTAAAATATATAAACGAATCTATGTATTTAATAGTTTAAACACCAGCCTCGCTACAGCAGCTGTCAGTGGCCGAGCGGATAAGATATCAGGTTGGCAAACAGTCAGTCGGAGTTTGACCCTAGCCAAGCATAATTGTTGTATCTAGCCACACTGAAGAGGCGTGAAACTCCGAAACATGTGTCTGTGGATGACTTATTAACATATATATATATATATATATATATATATATATATATATATATATATATATGTGTGTGTGTGTGTGTGTGTGTGTGTGTGTGTGTCTGAGGTATCCAAAACTTGGTAGTAAGGGATGATTCTATATGTGGTTTCTAAGACACACTGTATTATTATTGTATGATCCAAATTATTGTTGATTTTCCATCTGATGAGACGGAATTTTGGGGAGCTTTATTAAATCAACTTAGATTTATAAAGGCCCAATTTTGGTCGAAATTTATTATGGAATAACGGTGTTGAGTTTTTTCCTTCCTTTCAAAGATATATATATATATATATATATATATATATATATATATAGTTTCATAAAACTTATTGTGTACACCTATTTCTAACTTACGCTAATTTCTGAACGTCTTTCTCTCGTATGTTCCTATGCTACCGAGGTTCGCTTAAGGATGGTCCATACTTAAGGATTGATTTGATTATTTTAAATTCCCCTTTAGCAATTATATATATTCAGCCATTGGCAGTGTTGTAGAAAAGATGACATTCCAAACATGAAGTTTCCTAAAGTTTCATTCAACTTTATAAATTATATTTAAATGTAACATATTATGGATTTCTATTTCTAATCATACGCTAACCTAATTTCTGAACGTCTTTCTTTCGCATGTTCCAAAGTTCCATTAAGGATTGTCCCAGACGAAATCTATTCGTTAGATCCACTTCTTTTTCTTTTATCGATGTCTTCAGTTTTTGAACAGATTTCTCCATTCTTAGATCAACGATATCGCCTAGTAGAAATTGATGCTGTCTCCAAATACAACCATTCTTCCAATTCTCCATTACCCATGCATGTCTCAAGCGAGTGGAACAAAGTTATAGTAATTTTAAGTCGACCCGTTCGGTTGTATCCTACCAACATAACAGGGCATGTAGGCTTTATTTCTAATTTTTGATGCGCCTCCAAATGATTGACCGAAACGTAATGCAAGGATTAGCAGAGAAATGAAATCATCTTGACCGAGTATGCTCAACACGCACTTGCACACACGGAGGGTTCCCGTACGGAGAGATACGTATATTTAATATTCTTTTCAGAGGCGCTTGTGGGGTCCCAAGGTATTTAACGGCGGGTAGATCGGCTAGTTCTATCTTATCAGTCTAACGGCTGGAATCTCATTGGTGGCATTCAAACCTAAAATTTGAAATGGAAATTTGTTTCGTTTCTACTCTTTCAGATGTGCATGTGTAAAACCGTCAGAAGTGACAAGCTTAAATAAATTAATGTTTCTAACATTTTAAAGCTTCATTTTGGCATGAATCAGCGACTATATAGAATATATATTGTTTATATATATATATATATATATATATATATATATATACATACATATATATAAAGGATATGAAAACACACAATGTTGTTAAAAGGAATATATTTTTATATCATTTTCATTGCTGATATTGACAATATTTTGATTTATAAAAAATCATAGCGAAATCACCCCCAAAGTGCTCAACCCTAGGGGGATGGGGATAATATATAGTCATTCCACGGGCACGTTTTTCGACTTCTCAAGTCTCTTCAGTGGGGCTAGACATTTGTGAGCTGCCTACGGTATATACCTATATATATATATATATGTATATATATATATGTGTGTGTGTGTGTGTGTGTGTGTGAGAATGGAAAATGAATCCAACAATATGAGGAAAAAATGAGTAAAGAAAAGAAATGTAGATGGATAAAAATGAATTTTATCGATATCACTTTTAATCGATATCACTTACACATGTGTTTCGGTCTGTTTATCAAAAACGGATTTACGTTAGTAATATCATTAAAATAATCAGATGGAGTTGAAATGATGATGATAATAATAATAGGAAAAATGTATAAAATGTTCCGTACACAGAGAGATTTTGACGACCTTCATCAGAGTGATTTTTTTTTATTTTGACCGAGTATGCTCAGCACGCACTTTCACACACTTTCAAAAAATAAAAAGTCATTCTGATGAAGGTCGTCAAAATCTCTCTGTGTACGGAACATTTTATACATTTTTCCTATTATTATTATCAGCATCATTTCAACT
>CM042138.1:8449349-8491849 GCA_023376005.1 Doryteuthis pealeii | reverse complement strand
TCTGTTCGTTCCTTCATGATCTCCTTCATTCGTTTAAATCTACATTTTCTGCGTTTGCCCAGCACATTACTGTCTCTAACGTCTCCCTCCTCCGTTTCGTACCCGCCACTCTCTTCATCTGCCTCTGTCTGCCTCATATTTTTTCCTTCATATTTCTGGGGCGTGGGGGCGGGGAGAGGATGTGGCGTGGATGCCGGGTAATGTCTTGAACTCTTTCTTCTCGTATACATCAACAGCGGCACTTGCATTTCAGAAAAGATTCTTCTTCGTTCACGGCCGGCAAGTTTCCTGATGAATTAGAAGAGATAAAATCTCCGTAATGGAACTCACTGTCAGTAAATGCAGTATATCATTTACAAAGCGTGTCGACCAGGTCGTTGGGAAAAAAAAGGACGTAAGATTTTTATTCATGTGATAGAAGGTTTTGGAAACATTCGAGAAATGAGGTTTGCCGGTACCAGAAAAGTAAAAATGGAAGGAAAATAAATTTTTCACTCGTCAGTTCACAGGTGATGGACGAGCCGTTTTAAAAATCTAAATCCGCTTTTACTGACGGCTTACCTGCCCTTGGCTGCAAGCATATAATGTATGTTTCAGCATGTTTGCTGAAAAACAACCAAGTTAACTTTACTTAGAAATATGGAATGCCCACTTCTGATAGATTACCAAGGTGAGGCAAAAATTCAATGAGTAACCAAAGAAAAAGGTTGATTTCTAGATGATTAATCAAAGACTCCCTTTATAATAATAATAATAATAATAATAATAATAATAATAATAATAATAATGGAAACCTCAAAAGAGAAACTGAATCACTTATAATTGCTGCACAAAATAATGTCATAAGGACAAACTACATCAAAGAGAAAATTGATAAGACCCAACAGAATAGTAAATGTAGACTTGTCGTAATAGAGATGAAACTGTAAACCATATACTCTGCGAATGTTACAAACTAGCACAACGAGAATAAAAAACAAGACATGACTGGGTTGGGAAGGTGATCCACTGGGAATTATGCAAAAAATTAAATTTTGACCATACAACAAAATGGTATATGCATAAACCAGAATCTGTTCTTGAGAACGAAACGCATAAAATTCTCTGGGAACTTGAAATAAAAACGGATCACCTTATCCCAGCAAGAAGACCAGACCTAGTGTTGATAAACAAAAAAGAAAGAACTTGTCAACTGGTGGATTTTGCAGTACCAGCAGATCACAGGGGGAAGCTGAAGGAAAATGAAAAAATGGACATATATCTGGACCTTGCCAGAGAACTGAAAAAGTTATGGAATATGAAAGTGAAAGTTATACCAATTGTAGTTGGTGCACTTGGAACGGTCCCAAAAGGATTGGAAAAGAATTTGGAAAGTTTTGAAATCAGAGGAAGAATTGAAACCATTCAGAACACTGCACTGCTGCAATCTTCCAAATACTCAGAAGAGTCCTGGAAACATGAAGAGACTTGCTGTCACTCAGATTCCAGTGAAAGACCATCAGCTAATGCTTATGTGAAAACTCAAAAGAAGTAAATAATAATAATATAATAATACACTAATAAGTAAGGAATTTGACATATCTGATCAATAAAATCTATATATTAATACGCTTGTTCTTTAAACTTCCGACCATTATCATCTTGCAATACCATCTGATTAAAATCTGATCGTCCAAATCGTCTAAGATGAAAAGCAAAAATGTCAATGCTGATTATCTGGTGTTGCTCATCCTCAGAATTCTTATTTCTCTTGAGTGTCATTACCTCAGCTAAATCATGGGCCATTCCGTTTTTATTATAAAGAAAGAAAGTTAAGAAAGGGAAATTCTACACAGAAAAAAATACAATAAGAAAGAAGGAAAGCCAGAAAGAAGAAAAAAAAGGAAGAGAGTATGCGAAAGATTAAGAGGGGGTGATAACGCTAATATGTTTCAATCGAACACGAGAAGAAAGAATGAAAAACAAAAAAACAAAAAAATGTGAGAGTGAGTTAAATCAAGATTATTATACTTCTTACATATTAAACTAATTGAAATAGCGCTTAAGTAAACATACCAAACTTTGTAATAATTAAATTATCATACTATGGCATATCCACAGATCCTGTTAGTAATTACATATTGGGGTTATTTCCCCTTTGAAAACGGATGTCTGATTATAAAAAGAAAACAGTTGCATTAAATTTCTCGGAATTTTGAGATGAGGTTTGATAATTAGTATTATTTGGATTATTCGGACTATTGTCCTCATCTTCATTGTTATCTGTACAACGATTGCTCCCGATTACGACAAGAAGGTTCCCGATTACGACAAGAAGGTTCCCGAATCCGACAAGAAATACATTAAGAAGGCCGGAGGGCACATCGGCCGAAACTTTGTACAGATAACAATAAAGATGAGGACAATAGTCCGAATAATCAAAATAATACTAGTTGCATGAAGCTTAATGTAAATTTAAGTAGATAATTTAATTCAATTTTAACGATAAGTTAAACCCATCCTTTGTACATCGAGCACATTTTAAGTGGTAGTAAATACTAATAGAACCTTTCAACACACACACACACACACACACACACACACACACACACATATATATATATATATATATATATATATATATATAAACAAACACATGATGTTAAAATTCGCTGACAGAATTCTGTTTTGACCCTTTATTGAAATGGTCTTCATCAAGAGCGAGTTGTGTATGATAGAGAGAACGGTATGAGTGGACCGAATGCGTATTCTGTTTTGAAAATAAAATAAAATAAATTTTATTTTATTTTATTAAATCAGAAGCATTATAGTTCTTTGTGGACTCGTGCCCAAAACATATATACGCACGTACGTGCACACACAAAAACACACACATACACACCGTGATGTTTAAGGACGTAACTCTAATGGGTGAGCAGTACATGACATGCAAAACTCCCATTTGGCCTTTACCTGGGCTAGACGGGCAGTCCGAGAGGCCCTCTCCAATCAATCGGCTGGCCACGTCAAGCCTTACCAACTATATGATTGTCCCAATTGGTTATGACAATCCTTTTTATCCTATATGTGCTAGTAGGCGGTGATTGAGGGTCTTTGTGTCCTGGGTATGACGTTAAACTGCATCTGGTGATAAAGTTCCAAATTTGGAGTCCTGGAGAATGTAGAGTAACCCTTCATCACTATTTTTTCACAGATCCACTCTGACTCGGAGTGGTAGTGCCTGTTAGTGTCACATCTATCGGTTAAATAGATAAAAAATGAATTTTAAAAATGTATTTTAAAAAATTGAATTGAAAAAAAAATTGAATACCCAGCAGGAGTGAATAAAAGAAAACGTCTTCAGTATAAAATGACCCAACAAGAATTGACATGCCGTAAAATCCAATCATCCAACCAAAAATATCAATCAATCAACCTCTGATAATTTAATGCCAAAGCAAATCTTGTTGTAGAACAGTAGTGGTTTTATTTAACCCATAGTTTAGAGGGTGCCGTTATAGAACGTGGCCTACCTTTGTGATTCTGTTATAGTATGTGCCCTACCCAGCTTGAATGTGTCCTACCTCTAGTCGATTTGACTCTAAATTAATTCATTTGAAAAAGGACTTATTTTCACAAATAATACCGGCGTAACGTTAACTTAATCATAGATTCATATAACTACCTCAAAAACAGCATCAGAACTATCAACAAAGCTATGATGACCCTGGGGCTCGAACATTATTTAAAAGCCATTCTCTAACTTGGAATTGTATTTCTTCATTTATTCTATTACAGTTTTTATTTTATGTTAAAGGTCCTACTCCTGTTTGTTTTTAATTTAGTAGAAAAAAAGGAAATAGATACAAATTATGAAATAACGGTATAAGCCTATAAGCTAAAAGATAGAGACTTGTTAAAAGAATTAACGTCACCGTAACGTGACGTTGGGGGTATTTATTCTATTATAGAAATTCTGCTCCTGAAATTCATTAGTCTCAGGCCAAGGCTTTCCCAAGTGAAAAGAAAAACCTGGCAGGTATTAATGTGATGACCCTTAATTTATAAATATAAGTAGTAGGCAATTTATTGACACTAATTATTTTTCACATATATTCGATTTCAAGAAATGCAATTTAGTCATAAGTTGTATATAGTAATTAAGAATAATTGGAAAATAATTTATCCATAATTTACATGAATCAGAGATCTATTTAATTCTAAAATATTCCAAAATTTTGAAATAGAGTTCTGTTTAGAGCATGAGGTGGGGTATAACTTTGATAAGTGTATTATCCCGAAATTAAATGTAATAGTGTGATCTGAGTTCGAACTTACAACGATGTCGCAGTCCAGCTCGTTAGCTGTTACGCAGGACCCCATAAAGTGTTTGGACGACAATTTTCTTTCAATGGTGAATTGTTTGAAACTCGCGGGGTCCTTAGAATTTCCACGAAACGAAACAAAATTCAAGAGGAGCTATTTAAGCCATTAACGGTGATTTGCAATTTCATTACATATAAATAATATTGTTACCTTTGCCATAAATAATACAAAAATAAATGTGACAAAATCATGACTCGGAAAGAAAAGTTGGGCTGGAACAACTGTATTAATGTATTGTTTGAATTTGAATTTTTTGAATCATTTGAATTTTAAATGTAAAATTTTGAATAAGTCAAGCCGTGGACTCCAAATTCAGTCAACTTGTTCGTCATCGGTATCAACAGAAAAGCAGGCAGATACCTTAATATATCAATTATGTACATGTGTTTTTGTAGATGCATAAAGAAATGCTTATTATTAAAAAATATTCTATTCGCTCAATCGAAATTAAACTTACGGACCAAGTATCCAATAAGCAGCGTAGTTGGGATCTGTTTTGAAAGGAACACCTTTTGCTTTTCACCGTAAATTCCCGGTTGTTTGTTTACAGAAACAGACGATTTTTTTTTTGCTTTAGAATTTCACTGTAAGATTTTTAAAGATTGTTCATGTATATTTACAACCCAAAGGCTTAAGTTTTTATACTAAAATAGTTTTCGATTTTAATTTTAAAAAATAGTTATTTCATGTTGTTTTTGTTAATTCAATAGGACATTTTTTTCTAATTTTAAAACTTTAAACGAAAAACAGGTTTTTATATTAAAGACACCATTTTTATATTGAAATAGTTTTTATTGAATCAGAAGAGAAATGCAGATATGTTTATTGAATGAAAATAGTTTTTATTTACAAACTATTTTTTATGTTTATCTAAATAAAAGGATGTTGTCGGAAATGGTATCACACAATTTCTAAAGTTTATTTTCCACGCCTAAAAATTGATATTGTAAAAAGTATCCGGTACCTCTAAAGGGGACGTTACCATTCCTGAAATGAGGTAACCAAGGGAGTACATGATACTATTTTGTAATTTAACAATTGTAGTTCTTTTTGACAATAACATATTAAATAAAATTATTTAATCAATTATGATTCTGATAACTCCATTACAATCTATTAGATTTAGATATGATATAGTTGAATAAGATCTCTATCTTTAATGAATTATACAATGGCTTGATTAGTTAAGTTAAATTTAATAGAAACAATGACAACAATTAAATACTTTATTATTAAAATAATTTATCTAGATTAATAATTGAAGTATTTATATTATATCTACATCTAGATGATAAATGCTATACTTAAGTAATAGGTACCGGGTACTTTTCCCAATATCACAAAGGTTCATTAAAGGAACCCCCTCCTTTTCGGCATACATGACTGGTACCTAAACTTTGCACCCCCTGGTTCACCCAAGCTTATTATACTTGGATAATCTATTGAATGAAGACATATTCATAAGTTTGTAATGTACCGTAAAATCGAGAAAATGAAGTGTTGTTAATACTTAATCTTCGAGAATGAAAAGAAAATTAATTTGCAGCTGAATAATTATAGTATGGTGTCAGCAAGAACACTAATCCAAAACTTTACTTTTTCAAGGAAGATACGTTTTCATTCTAATCAACGTCTTATGATTAAAGAAGATAATTGAAACCAGCTTCAAAAGAGAAAAACTTGAAATGATACATTCCAGTCGATGAGAGAACATTTTTCTTTTTTTATAATCCTAGTCCTCCCCAGTGAATAGACCGTATTCGCTAGCCTCGACGTTTAGGACGTTACTTGTTCCTTTATCAGTCGCTAACTGCCTGACCCTTTTTAAAGACATACCAACCCTCGTTTATGTGATAGTCTCTCAAACCTACCGCAATAATTCCATTGCAATTTATTCATCTACTTTGTATTGCGGCCAAAAAACTCAAAAATACATTCAAATAGGGCAAATCACCGCTAGGGAAGTAATCGACCCATGGAAATACTTGTGATTGTATCTTAATTGAATAGCTTATAGAAAAATTAAATTGAAGAAAAAGAAAGAAAATAGTGTTTATTGTTCGTTCAAGGATTTGAACCAGCGAGTTCGAGAACTCGAGAAAGAAACGGTGTTTACTGAGAGCCTGTCCCCTTTAGAAGACTTATATTTGGATATTTGAAGTGAGCACACCAATATACTCACTCCAAATTCTTTATTCAAAAAATAAGAAGTGAAGTACATGAGCGTGTCATCACGACTCGGCATATCAGCCGGAAACTGTCCCGAATTATTTGTGCGTTGGCTTTTCTTTAAGAATGTCTATCAGACAAAACGATCACATGATATAAAGAGACAGCAAGCTTCCCACAGTCGATAATTAGGATAGAATCAGAAGAAAACATCCCTGTTTCTAGATACTGTAATAACGTTCTCCCAACTTAGTCGTCCACCCGTCGCAAGGGTCAAAATACTACTGAAATTTAGCTAGCTGTTACAATTTTCTCGAGATCGGACGTAATATTGTCCCACCGCCCGATCTCGAGAGAATTTGCGTACGTGCAATCCCACTCTCGCTGGTTCGAGATCGCCCTTCGTTAAATATAGTGCTTACAGCAGCCATATTACCTTCCCGCGATTACCCTCCAAGCCAGACTCGTTCGCGCACGCTTTGAGCCATGTCATTTTCATTACATCCACACTAGAAGGAGTAGGCCGTTTTAGCAATGTCTTATTGAAGGATAAATCTACCCAAACATGCATGACAAACATATTGAAAGAAATTCAACAGATTTACTTATTTCCCTTCTCCAAAAAATCGCAGGTAAGCAATTTTCATAATATTATTCTAACAATTTAATTAAAATGTTTTTCCATATTAAGTGACAACCTTGATTTTATTTTTAATTTAAAATATATCATTGGCATGGAATTGTTTCCTGTCTCTATTCTAATACCTACGTACTTTGTTAACTCTTTTAAATTTCATTACTATGTTCTTTTAACATATCTCAATCATTTTATGAAGCTCTCTTGTAAAGTAATTATTTCTCTTAACCATATGACATAAAAAAAAAAGACTGAAAGAAAACAAAAAAATTTTATATCAAATTTAAAAAAAAATTGCATGAATAAGTAATCTCTTTCCTTAGCCCATTGCTGTCAATGTGTGGAACTATCTTAGAAGGTAAGTGTTTTTTTTATTTTTTATTTTTTTTTTTTTTAATTATAACTGTATTATAGTTATTACATGTTTAGTAAATGGTAATAGTGTATGTTTCGGATAGGCTAAGTTGTTTATTCATTCATTTTATTACTTGTTGTTCATTAGCTTAACTGAATGAGAAAATTTGTGCGAAGACAGAGCTTCATGAACACTGTTGGACACTATTTGTGAATTTTCAGTTTTACTCTTGCATTCCGGCGCACATGGAGAGTAACTGACCATTCCCTTCAAGACTCCTAAAAAACAGTTTACAGGTTTCAATTTTAATTTCTTATATTTGTATGGCGCTTTTAGCTTTTATAAAATACTACTCCATGTGTTAATTATATTTTATCTCTATTAATGTTTTGTACTATCAAGTAGAACTTTGTCGTTTATTAATACTAAATCTTCCCCTCATGAGAAAGTTAAACTAAAGTGGTTTTAATAAAAGGGTGTGGGGGGGGAAGTTTGTGTATAAAATAAATGTGTAGACAACTTCAAAACATTTAGTTCTGATTCTTTCTTTACCTTAGGAGAATCAAACATTTTCAACATATATTTGATATTTTAATTCCAACTTTTTTTTCCAATGATGTATTTCGGAAACTAACTAAGTGGTTGTCTTCAAGATACGTACTCTTGAATTTTTCTTAGAAATGCTTCCTTCACATTAGCAGCAGTAGCCAACTTTGTGCGATCTTTTGATCTTTTCACAGGAAAATGATTTTTTTTTTTTTTTTTTTTTTTTTTTTTGTCATCTGAATTCTTAAATAATTTTCTTATACACTAAATCATATTGGATAGTTTTTAATGTCTCGAAAGTTTTCAAATTTTATTATTGAAAAGCAAATTTTAATTCATTGTTAAAATAAAGTTCATTGAGACATTGAAAATCGCCCAAAGTAATTTGGTTAGCAATTTCCTACTTCTATATATTTTAATACCTACCTTGCTATTTCTTTTGACTTCCTTTCTGACTATGTTCTATTAGCATTTATTGCAATCTTATCTGCTTTGTAAACAGATCGTTTCTTTTCTATCAATATTTCTGTATATTAGACCGTAAAAAGAAAAAAAAGAGGGAAATATTGCACATCTGTATTCAACCAAAAGTAATATCTCTTAACCATTTACTGGTGTTCAACAGGTTGAATTTTTTTTTTTTCAATTATTATAAAGCGTAACATTTATGAATTGTGTGTCACATAGCGTAAAGAAGTCGCGTTTTAACAGATATATAGTTATATTATCCCTTTTCACGTTTTATGATTAAAAAAAGATAATTGCAAACATCTTTAAGAAAAACTGGAAGTGATATTTTACAGTCGATGAGAGAATTGCCTTTTTTTTCTTTAAATTCTCGTCCATTACCAATTGGCTAGCCCCGACATCTAGGACGTTACTTGTCCCTTTGTCAGTAGCTAACTGACTGACCTTTTTTAATAAAAATACTAGCCCTCATTTATGTGAGTTTCTCAAACCTATTACAATTTATTGATCTACTTTGTATTGCAACTGTACATTCAATTAGGATAAATAACCACTTGGGGGGTTAACTGAGCCACGAAAACCACTGCTACCTGTGATTAAAACGTAATTGAACAGATTATAGAAAATTTAGATTTAAAAGTAAATGATACTCTAACTTCTAGAGAAAGAAAAGAATGTTAATCGGACAAAACAATCACGTGATTTCTGGTTATATTAGACTGTAAAAATAGATAGGATGATAAAATAAAAAAAGGAAAATATTGCACTTTTTTATTTAACCTAAAAAGGTATAAGGAGTATCGGTACCATTATAGTATGTGGGTCTACCTTTCAATGTGGCCTACGAAATCATGTCTTATAGTATGTGGCCTACCATAAAAAGCATATTATAAAGTTATAAAAAATTGCTATCCCTATTTTAGAATATTATAGAATTAAATAGATCTGATTCATGTAAATAAATGGATAAATACTTTTTATCCTAATTACTATATTCAGCTTATGACAGAATTGCATTTCCTGAACTTGAATATATGTGAAAAATACTTAGTTTGAATAAATTCCATACTAATATCTATAAATACTCTTACTGGGGTAGGACACGTTCAAACATACCACATACTATAACATAATCAAAAAGGTAGGCCACATACTATAACGGCACCAAGTAACATCTTAATTTGCTGACACTGTTACACCAGTGAATACCCAGCAAGTTTTTTTAATTATAAATCTTAACATACTAATGAATTGTTTCCCATGTTTCTGTTAGGCTGAATTAATAACATTTTGCTTGATAGTTTTTTTATAGGATTTTATAGCTAAAACCACTGAGGAAATTTGTGTTACTTCATGAAGACACCTAGGAAGTTATTTGTAAATTCGCTGATTTAATCAAATCTCCGCCTATATGTTGAATAGCTGGTGAACACCCCCCCCCCAAAAAAAAGAAAGGGGTGTTGCGTATGTTAAAGCATATAGTATTGACTTTTTAATCTTTAATACTGTTAAATAAATTCCCAACTCTGGTGACCCAGGGTGAAACTAACAAATCCGGGTTGCCAAAAAAATATTTCTTCATCGACCCTGCCTTGGGTCAGATAACAATGGTATTAGGTCATGCACAGACACGTTTTTCGACTTATCAAGTCTCTTCAGTGCGGCTAGACATTTGTAAGCTACCTACAGCCGGGATTGATATCCGATCGGTTCAGTGTCAGTCCGGCACCTTAAACATTAGCTGTCATCACCTACAGAATGCAAATGGGATTTTAACTGCTTTAATACACACATCGCTTTGTATCTAAATGGCGTCATAGAGTGCTCCATCTCTTGCTTATATATATATATATATATATATATATATATATATATATATATATATATATATATATATATATATATATATTATGGTAATTTAATTTGAAGGCAATTACAATGCGTATAAAAAATAAAAACAAAGATGTTTTTTTTTTTTTTTTTTTTTTTTTTTTTTTTGTCTTATCGATTTCAAAGCACACTTGATCTTCAGAGACGAAAATCAGAAATGGACGTGCATAAGTTGTTTTTTTTTTTTTTTTTTTTCCATGGTGATACTTTTTTTTTTTCTCCTTTCTCCTCCTTTGTTATGAATGAAATGGGCGAATAACTGTAATTTTTTTTATTTTTTTTTTTTTTTTTAATTTTTAATTTTTTTTATTTTTTTTTTTTATTTTTTATTTTTTTTTTTTTTTTTTTTTTTTTATTTTATTTTTTTTAAACATCTTTTTGTTTTAGTTTTTATACGCACTGTAATTGCCTTCAAATTTAATATATATATTACTTAGTAACGGTTAAGTCTCTGAAACGAGTATGGCATGAGATCGGGGCGGGCAGCTTATTTTATGGGCGTTGATTAAATGCCTCCACCCTTTTCAACTAATCCGGGATTCCAACGAGTAAGTCACCAGTCCCACAATTCCCTTAAAGTCTGTACAACTTTTAGTATAGAAAGTCATTGTTTTTAATTGGATGTAGTATTTTATTGTTTTTTTATCATAAACGATACGAACGTTTCCGTTTATTAATACTAACCCCGCTTCATGAGAATTAGATTACAAACTATTCCACTCTGGTGATTGTAAAAGGAAAATGGGCGCACTTTTTGCACGTTTGTCTTTAAGACAACTTTAAAAGAAAAACATTACCTGATATTTTTGGTTACTCCAAACAAATTATTGAAAATATATTTAATTCCATGTTACTTGAAATATTGTATATCGGAAACTAACAAAGATATGTTAGATAATTAGTTGAATGCAATAAATTATCATCAACAAATGTAAAATTGAAAAGGATCCAACAATTCTTCTTAGAACATTCAAATTTGGATATATTATTGTTCTAAATAGTTCCAGTAGCCTGGCGCAAATATTTGTTAAATATTTCTTAATACAGAAATAACCATTTGGTTACTCATTTCTAGGTATGAAAAATGACGATATGTTTAACATACAGCCCCTAAAAAATATAGTAACTTTTGAGCAGTTAATTGACAAACCTTATAAAATTGGAAGATATTTAATATACTATTTTAGAAATGACACTCTTGCAGCAAAAAAAGCGTGAAATTAACGGAGACTCATAAGACAAATATCTAGTCGTTTATTATAATAAGCTACAGTAATCTTGTTAAATAAACTATTTTCCAATATCTACATTTTTGTCATTAAACTATTATACCATTAAATAATTACTCCCTATAATTAGCTGTTTCTTTGGGACCCTGTGTCCAATGGCTTTGGCCTCTGAACCGGTAAGATATTTAATATCATCGTGATCCCAGGGGGCATCACCAAAACAACACCTGCCTTAAAATGGACTGGATTGTGTTTATTTCCCAGTGCCTCAAAAGAGGAATGCCTAATGGATTCATGCATGAGCTTCGGTTTGTGTGTAATTCTCCACTATAACGAACCTTGCGTTCAACTTGTCTTGTGGGATGCCAGTAAATAATTTAAATGGCTTACTTCCTTGGACAATCTGTTTGAACTCTCACCTGTGACAAATGATTTTGGGATACAAGAGACCAAATGTTTAACATGCTACTCCTTAGGAAATATCAACTATTTCAACAATCAAAGCCTGAACTAAAATTATACTTTAATCCCGATTTTCAACTGAAGAATAATTTGTACCATTATAGTATGTGGCCTATTACGAATGTGGCCTACGACATCATGTCTCTTATAGTATGTGGCTTACCATAAAAACCATATAAGGTTATAATAACTGCTAACCCTAACCCTATTTCAGAATTTTTAGAATACTTTAGAATTAAATAGATTTCTGATTCATGTAAATTATGGATATATTATTCTTTAATTATTCTTAATTACTATATACAGTTTATGACTGAACTGCACTTCTTGAAATTGAATATATATGAAAAATAATTACTTTTAATAAATTGCATACTACTTGTATCTATAAATATACTCTTACTTGGGTAGGACACTTCACACCGGGTAGGTCACATACTATAACAGAATCAAAAAGGTAGGCCTCGTACTATAACTGCACCGAATAATTTAATATTTCCCTTCATCATATTAGGTGGATTATCTACCTACATACCATGTTTCCTCGAAAAGCAGATAAGGCTTATATTAATTCTCACACCGAAATATAACACTAGACTTTTTTTTTGGGGGGGGGGTATCGTGGGTCTGCGTCGCATGTGATTGTGAAGAATGCTTATTTCATTCGTCTATCTGCCGCTCTCAACTATAGCTTATTTCAAGGGGGAGCTCATATTAAAATCACCCTGAAAAAATTACACTGTTTTATTTTTGCATGTAGGTTTTTTCGAAACACGGTACTAGTAATCTCTCTAAATATTTCGAATGTTTGTTTATTTGAAATGAAACCCTAGCTACAGATTTAAGCAGAATACCATTACGATTAAATAATTAGCTTTACATAGCCCTATGCTTTTTTATAGTTTCTGACTTAAGTAAGCAATATTAAACGTTTATAGTAGCTTGTGAAAAACCTTACTTGCAAAACTCAGTGTGTAAAGCGTTGGGATTAAATGATTTTAATGGCATGTCAATATGTCTGGTGATCTTATACTTGGAGGTCATGTTTTGGTGCCGTTATATTATGTGGGCTACTAGGCTTGAATGTACCTCAGTAGGAGTATATTTATAGATATATGTAGTAGGCAATTTATTGAAACTAATTATTTCTTACATATATTCAATTTCAAGAAATGCAATTCCGTCATAAGCAGTATATAGTAATTAAGAATAATTTTAAAAAAAGAATTGATCCATAATTAACATGAATCAGGTCTATTTAATTCTAAAATATTCTAAAATTTTGAAATAGGGTTAGCAGTTATTATTATAATCTTATAATGCTTTTTATGGTAGGCCACATACTATAAAAGAGACATGATTTCGTAGGCAGCATTCTCTAATGGTACCTACGTTTTTGTGTAGGTGTTTAAGATTTAAAAAAATGTTTCTTTTGAACGGTGTGTCGTAATGCTCTGGGACATGTTTTTAATAATTACTTTGTATTTTATTGATCATGTGTAAATTACAAGGAAACCAAAATATCACCCACGTCATTTTGTTTGCGTTGAAAATAGTTGACAATTTTTTTTTTTGGTTTTTTAAATATTCGTTTTAAAAAATAAAATGCCCAACAAGAATGAAAAAAAAACAAACAATCTGAAGTTTTCGGCATAAAAACAAAACAAACTTGATATTAAATGGCAACATATTTAACTATATATATATATATAGCGCCTACAGTGGGGGTGGGGGTCAAAGTTTAGGTCCTTTAAGGAAAAATTGTGATTTTTCTCAAAAGTACCTGGTACCTATTATTAAAATTTTTCTTAGAAGCATTTAGTGCAATGTTGCATTACATAATTAAAGAAGTATACCGTCACTGACATGCACAAATATCTTGTATCACTGATTTAACATTTCTCATTCCTAAAACACACTGTCGTGAGTATGGCGCTAAACTTCATCTGATGGTGACGTTCAAATTTTGGAACAGTGTGGAGTAACCTTTCATTTTCATTACTCCCTGGTCCACTCTGACCCGGAGTAGTAGAACCTGTTGAGGCCCCATGGATAAATAGATAAAAAAATGAGTTGTTGTTCTTCCTTTAAATTGAATTCCTTACGAGAATAAATAAAATGGTCTTCTGCATAACATAAATCCAACCATACTTACACATATATATATATATATATGTATGTGTGTGTGTTGTTATGGGTCAAACGGGAGAAAATTAAATATCTTGTTTTAAAAAGTCCGTAAAGTGGATTTTTTTATAAGACCTTATTTGAAATAATAAAGAAAAAATCTGTTTTTCGGACCCTTTTTTTTGTGTGTGTGTGTGTGTGTGTGTGTGAAGAGCAAAATGGAAGTGAATTCGACGGTATGTAATATAGTGAAAAATTTGGAAAAACACAGGTTCAAATAAAAGGAGTGATATTTATTCAACCAACACTGCAGTGTTTCAATCTGTTTAGTAGATCTTCTTCAGGGCTTTTGATCAACAAAAGGAAAAGTAAAATTATCACAGAATAGACTGATAGTTTTTTGTTGATCAGTTTGTTTAAAAAAAAAAAAAAATTGAATGGAAAATTAGCGCTCTTTGAATTGTTCGAAATTTATGAAACGCTGGATAAACGGTTTTGAAGCATGACGTCGAACATTCTCTTACGTTGTGTGTGTGTTTATTTATGCAGGGGCAGATCCTATCATTATTCTATATATTGTAAATTCAGTGGTGCGTTTTTGTGTATGATTTTGAATATATCTAATGTATTTATACCTCAGTAACTCGTATATGTTTACAGAATTCAAATGTTGGTTCCCCATTATCAATTGATTGCAGAATACGTTCAATTCCATTTGCCTTTTATAAGTGTCGTTGTAAATGTTCTACGCGTTCGATCATGAATGCAGGTGCGTGTATATAATTCAATTATGGAGAACCAAGAATGTGAAAATGGTTGAAGAACGAAGGAAGGGAGATAGTAAAATATTACTGTTATTTCATCTGATGTTCCAGGGCGGCATGTTATATTAAAATATCTGTATATCTTATATTAATTTTGTACATATCAATTTTAATTACATACTGGATGTATGTTGTATTTTTATGTGTTATTAATTTATTTCGTCCTCAGGATATTTCCATTAAGTATAATTATTTATGTCAAGGGTGTTTTAACGTAGATCCTTGACAAAATTATACATTTATTCATATGAATTTATTTCCCTCTCATTTTATAACAATTTGCCTGATTTTCAGCAAAGAGTAGTACAAACTGGTGAAAAAAACAAAACTTGTTTAAGGTGTAGGAAATAAAATTACGATGAAAAATATTGACTGATAACAAAAGTTTAAAAGATAACTAAAAATAGACGGATATGTTTAAAATGTAATTATATTGATAGATTAATAAAGAATTAATACATAGAATAAATCTTATTTATAATGTCTCAAGGAAAATATGGGGTCGGGTTAGCTCAGTCGGTAGTGTTCGGCTAAAAATCACAAGGTTCCTATTTCGATACCGGTCCTCGCTAACTCAGCGTATGAGTAACACAGAATCTGTGCGGTAAAGTAAGGAGCTGATGGTAGGTGTAATGCTACACCTCAGACGCCAAAACAATCTCCTTGGTCTAGCGCTAAGGAAAAGGGATAGACTCCCTCGCTGACTGGCTGATACTGACTTTAGGCCGCCCCGACGACTTAACTTTTTTTAATGAAAATCTGAGTTAGGTCTCTCTCAAAACAGCCAAGTGCATTTAAAATCCTGCAAACGTAAATACTTACGCCAGGAGGGCACACATTCTTGCTAGTGTTAACAATGTAGTTTGTACCAGTGAATACTATGAACACATTTAGAAATCTATATTTTCTCTTATGAAATAAAGTAAACATTAAAAACACTAGCCAGAATATGCGCCCTCCTAGCGCAAGTATTTAAGTTGTAATATATTAAATTAGAAATATTATATTGATAGATTAATAAAGAAATAATCCGCCCCAATGAAACTTAGACGGATTAAAAAACATCATGTAAGAAGATTTATAAACGATTTGATAGAATAAAAATATTCAGAGATTAACAAAATGTATAACGGAGTTGTTCAGAAAATATTTAAAAGGAAAAAGCAAAGCAACAAACTAAATAAAACAAAAGACAACAAATAATGCAAATAATTTAATAGATCGAAAGAAACATTTTGACTAATTATTTTAGTCATTGTTAGACACGCAAAATCAGATAAACGTTTTATTAAAGTTTGAACACTAATCGATATGATTGATTCAAAGTTCGTAATCGGTATTCGTTTCTTATGTATAGAACAAATGAATCGAGAAATCGATTTCCCGACTGCAAAATTCTGGCGACAGTTTTTCCGCTCTATTTAACTATATTCCATAAGGCATCATTATGGTATGTGGCCTACGAAATCATGTTTCTTATAGTATGTGACCTACTATTAAAAGCATTATCAGGTTAGGATAATAACTGCTAACCCTATTTTAGAATTAAATAGATCTGATTCATGTAAATTATGGATAATTTTTAAAAAATTATTCTTAATTATTATATAAAGCTTATGACAGAATTGCATTTCTTGTAATTAAATTTTTTGAAAAAAATTAGTTTCAATAAATTGTCTATTAATTATATCTATAAATATACTCTTACTGAGGTAAGACATATTCAAACAGGGTAGGCCACATCCTATAACAGAATCCAAAAGGTAAGCCACATGCTATAACGACACCGCCCATAATATTAGAGTAGACTGTAACATCATTCCATTAGTCTCGCTTGCGAAGAATCGGAAGGTGTCTCGGTACTTTCGCAGCGTACCTGGTTCTACACGCCACGATTCAGACCAAACTCCACCCACAGAAAGTTCAACATTGAGCATACATTTAGGTCATCTCGATGGTGAATGTCTAAGGTCACATTTTCATGGTTATGACTGTTTTATTTAATTATATATCGAGCACAAAACCGCGTTGGGTCTTTCAGCCGAAATCTTTCCACGCAAAAAGTAACACTCGCTCATCGGTCGCTTCGCAAACGTAATTATTTTCCAACAAAAGCAAAAATCATTAACAAATGGATATAAGATAAAAAGAATGAAACCCAAAACAGAAACTGGTCCCATTATAGTATGTGGCCTACGAAATCATTTCTCCCATAGTATGTGGCCTACCATGAAAAACATATTATAAGGTTATAATAATAACTGCTAACCCTAACCCTAACCCTATTTCAGAATATTTTAGAATTAAATGATCTGATTCATGTAAATTATGGATAAATTATTTTTTAATTTTTTCCTAATTACTATATACAGCTTGTGACTGAATTGCATTTCTTGAAATTGGATATATGTGAAAAATAATTAGATTCAATAAATTGCCTACTACTTCTAGCTATAAATATACTCTTACTGAGATAGGACACATTCAAACCGGGAGGCCATATAAAATAACAGAATCAAAAAGGTAGACAACATACTATAACGGTACCCAGAAAGATTAGATTTTAAAATATTAAAACCGTGAAAAATATCAGTTATGTAGTAAGGTTGGAGGGTCTTATTGTCATAATCGGTCGGACAACGAGGGAGTGTATCCCCTTTTTACTAGCGCTAGACCAGAGATTGTTTTGCTGGGGTGGAGTGCCTCCGCTACCGTTAGCTCCCCTCTTTACCACACAGATCAGATTACCTATGTTACTCATGCGCTGAGATGGCGTGGACCGGTATCAACCAGGAGCCTTGCGATTCCTAGGCGACACAAGGTCACTTTCTTAAGCGGAGTTTAACCGGTTTGAATTCAGTTTTCCTTCTCCTAGACTGGCTACCTAGCCATGCTTAAAGAGCTATTTACCCATAGCTGGATGGGTATTAGGATATGCATTAAATGCAAACAGCTTCGTCCAGGAATTGAACTCTGGTTGACGAGTCCATTTCTTACGACTCTAGCCATTAGACCACGCGCCCCCTTATACAATGATATAGTGGTAAAGTATGAAAGAACGAATGAAGTGAAAGAAAAATAACAAATATATAAGCGAATGAAGTAGGAAAGGTAGACTAATTGAAGTATTGATTCAAGAGTAAATAAATGAATAAAGTAAAATTGCCACAAATGAAACGAGGTAAGACAGAAACGAAAATGAAGTCTGGAAAAAGAGTAGAAAAGGTGTTAAAAATGCCGATGTCAGGTAAGGAAAAATCATAATGTAAAGAGAAAATCGCAAATAGGAATTGACGTGGAGAGGGCGGGGGGGGGGGATGCCACGGGTCAGTTTATTGTTTTGGTCCGGTTGTCGGTCTGTTAGTTGGTCAGTCAACAGTGCGACCTGCTGTATCCCAAGTACAATAGCCATAATTGCATTGCTCTTCTGACGAGTTCCCAAGTGTATCGCACAAATTTCTAGGATTTGGCCTATGTCCAAGTTTAAGGGCTACGTGGCCGGTTTTCAACAAGTCATGGCAAGACAAAAACTTGGCGCCTTTTCAATGCGTTGCCATTTAACCAAAGAATTGTCTGGGATCGACGTCAACGTCATGTGAAAAGGAATCGGTTTACTGTCTTTTATTTGTTACCTATTAAATGCTAATTGCACATTTTACTGCTGCAATGCGCTTTTTGTATTCAATATTTTCAAATAAATGTATATGTTGAGGATTGTATGTATTTAACAAAGACCTTCACTACAGGCAGAATATGACACGGTATTGCAAGTATAACAGCATGAATATAACTCGCTATTCTTTAATTTTTCCATGGCAACCGGCCTAGAAGGAAAACTCTGAATTCAAACTATAACACTATTTCTTCTTGCTGGCGTCAACTAATTTTTAACGAATGAGGAAAGTGTAGAATTTTTTTTTTTTTTTTTTTTTTTTTTTTTTTTAGTTAGAATAGTATTATCTGCGTTATTCGACTATTGTCCCCATCTTCATTGTTATTTGTACAACATTTCGGCCGATCTTCCGGTCTTCTTGTCGGACTCGAGAACCTTCTTTCGAACTCGGGAACTTTCTTGTTTTCGGGAGCCATCACAGAACTTTGAACCTTACCCTTTATTTATTCCACGGGGTTATCCTGTTCTCATTCCGCTAACCATAGCTGTGGTAGAAGTTGTTAATTTTTTTCCAATTTTTTAAAATAAATTGTTTTGTTAAAATGCAAAAATCAAAATATATGAAATTTTATTTTACTGTTTGCAGATAGTCAAAAGCTACTGTATCACTCGGATTGAGCTAAGTTGATATATATATATATATATATTTTTTTTTTTTTTTTTTTTTTTTTTTTTTTTTTTTAACTGTCAAATTAATATTTGGGGGGCAGGTAGTTAGGACCCACTGAGCTTGCTATTATGACAAAAATAGCTTCAATTTTTTTTTATATAAAACCCTCGCTCTGAATTGTAAACATTTAATCAGAAGCCGGGCCACCAAGAACGAAATTTGTCACAGGGTCACGGGGATTTCAGAATTGCTGAAATAAAAAGTGCTATTCGAAGAAGTAGACTTTGCTGCCAAGAATAATTCCATAAAGAACTAATTCTTATAAAACAAAACGCTAGATTAAGTTCCTCATCGTGTCTTTTCTCTCCAACCTAGTGTGCAAAACTTACTCATTCATTATATATGAATAAAACCGTTGTTATTGTTATCGGTATGTTACCTCATTTTTGAAGTTGCCAGCAATTCCGGCAGCTGATTTCTACTAATTTCTCAGCCAGTCACAAAGCCACTCCGACCAAGTTGCATTGATCTCAGTTCTGTAGGTCAAAGTAAAATAGCGTGGACGCAGAGGGCATCGAAAAATCGGCTGGCCGGGGACACATGTGATGGTCACGGAAATAATTAATACCCTGACTGGTATATGACCACAAAAGGATCTCTTCTCTTTAGTCACTCCGTTGCGGCTTGTATTCAATATTTTTTAAATGTATATATTGCTGCTATTTAAACAAGCCGTTCGCAATATCTAGGATATGACAAAATGTCGCAGGTGTGGTGCAAGAATCGAATTCGCAATTCAAAAACCCAATATTCTTTAACAATGATATGGCAACCAGTCTAGAAGGAAAACTCTGCATTCAAAGCAAATGAGCTCTCTTCTCGTTCGTTAATCAACTATATCAGGAATTGCAGATTGGAAAATAAAAATGTAATGGATCTGCGAGACTAGCTTGTTAACCATTACAATACGATGATATCCTCTATTTATTAAACCCGTTCAATACTGGCAGAATGTGACACTGTCGCAAGTTTGTTGTATACAGAAAGAATCGAACTCTCTATTCAGTAATTGATCAGCGAGACTACCTTGTTAACCACTTCACCATGATGGAATGCCCAATCTATATGTTGAAGTATATTAAATGAGAAAATAGCTTAAACTGATCAGCATCAATATTAAGCCCATTAATTATAATCAGTGCCTTTTCCAATACCTTTCATAATAACTGCCCTGTCGGCACTTCTGTATAGGGGTAACATTACCCTAATAGAGCCACCTGGGGTCATGGGTAGATCCGTGATGCTTACGGACGGAATCTTGAAGTTCATGACAAACCACTTTTGTCCTTACTTAGGTGGTTAGAGAGACCCCCTCCGCTTAATCGGCTGGTCAAGTCAATCCATAGCCCCTATATACTTAAAACCCTATTACCTTTATGGCAAGGTTTAAAACCCTTTTTTCATATAAGTGCTAGAAGGCAGTGACTGGGGATCTTGGTGTCCTGGGTAGATGTTAAACTGCAGGTAATAGTGAAGTTCCAATTTTGGATCTGAGGAGTTTGAAGTACCCCTTCATCGACATTAATTCCAGGTCTACTGACCCGGAGTGGAAGTACCTGTTAGGGTTCCATGTATGGCTTGAACAGGAAAAATGAGTTTTTAGAAATGTGATAAAAAATGTTGAATACCCAACAAGCACGAAGAGAACACGTCTTCGGCATAAAAAAAAAAAACACAAGGGTTGAAATAAAAATTATAAAAAACTAGGATTCCTGCCTAGTAATATTGGGTAAAGATCTGCATTTGTCTATTCTCCCTCTAGCTATGGGTAAATATGACATAATGGGCTCGTTAATCTTGGTTAGGCAACCAGATTTTGGGAAGGAAAACTCAAACCTGTTCAATTCCGCTTGATAAATTGATCTTGTCTCAAATCCTACTGTAGCAAGACGGGGAGGGTCCAGAGGTTTTCGAGAACTATTAGAAAAGAGAGGAAGAAGAAATAAGAGATAGTAAAGGTTTTTAAAAGTGATGAGCACAAAACGGGTTGTGAACGTGACCCTCCCGAATGGAGAATTGAATGTCAACCGGAAGTTTCGGGTGTTGACCGCAACCGAAGTCACATGGTGACATGGAACGACGAAGAAAAATACCGGCCTCTTTTTTGCTTTGAGAGTCGTAGGGTACGGACCGGACCTTGGGCCCCTTGTTGGGATCACAGTCTCCTTCTCTCTCTCTCTCTCTCTCACTCACTCACTCCTCAAAGCTAAGCAGCTTGTCACATATATTTCTCGCGTTGTCTTTTTTTTTTTTTTTTTTTTTTTTTTTATCAAGATAAGGCACTTTGACAAGACCCGCTATACAATGATACCCGTTTTGGTACCGTGAATATATAGCTACCACTACGTTACACTACTTGTACAGAGGATTTGGCAAATATGCAGGGTTCCTGCCTATTTCCATTTCTATCGTTTAATAATATTCTATTAGTTTGGTCGGATCTCTGATCGATGTTGATCAGTTAAATAATACAATCTAGAAAGTTGAAAGGAAAGATAAACCACCTTATGTTTATGGATGATAGAAATATATTTTGCCAAGAATAAAATGAACTAGAAAGCCATAAATAATCAATCAGAATCTACAGCCAAGATATTGAAATAGAAGTTGAGATTTTAAAAAAATGTGCCACTCTATAATAACAGGGGGAAAAAACACATTTAGTATTGAAAAGAAGATATAACTTGTCACCTCGTAGACTGTGCCGTTTCAATGGAACATAGAGACAATTTGAGAAAACGAAAAGATAGAAAAATAATTGGATTATGCCAGAGAACTGAGAAAAAACATGTAAAATTAAGTAGACGTTGATACTAATTGTACTTGGTGCTCTTGGAGCGGTTCGTAAATGCCTGGATAGGAGACGGAGAATTGGGAATAACGAAATAATCTAAGCCATTAAACCCACAAAACCGAGGAGACTTGTTACTCAGACTTCTGTGAAAAACACCTTTTAATACTGATGTACAAAAAAAAAAAACACGCAAGCTGTAAAATATTTTTGCTCTAATAGCGTCAACCCAAATTTTATAAATTAGACAGAACGGAGAACCGACGCGAAATAGACAAAACTAACAATTTTTATTTTGGGCTGAGGTTTTTCTGGATCTCGAAATGTTTGCATTTTCAAGTCTATTCATGACAAATAAGGGGAAAAATTGAATTAATTAATCAGGTGATCAGTTTTTGCTTTGAACGGCATATCAACCTCTTTCGGATCATGTAATGCCAAATTTCCGATCTTCAAATGCTTCCAAAGCATTAGGCCTGCTGAAGAGTCTGGTTCATCAGAAACATATTGAGAACTAAATGTGCTGTATACCGTGGCCATAGTTCTCTCAACCCTCCTGTACCGACACGGAAGCCTGGACGGTACACGGTGCGGATTCCCACAGACTACATCTCTACAGCAAGCGTCAATTGCGCAGTATATTAAATGTCAAGTGGTGGCAGCATGTTTCAAGCAGGACCATCCTGGAGAGAGCTGGACCTGGCATGCACGACGTAATTGGCCAGCGCAATCTGAGATGGACTGGCCACTTTAACAGACCTAGGATGACAGACTGCCAATGCAGATTCTGTACTCTCAACTGAGAGGGGATCCCGTGGAATCGGTAGACAAAATTCAGGTTCAGAGACATCAAGAGAAACCCGGATACTTGAACAGTTGTCAAGACGCAACCAGATATATAATCAAATGCAAAAACAGATTCGTATGGTGTCATCATCGGATTCTATGGACAGCAAGTAATAATAATAATGCCGAATCAAGTCAATTTCATATTCCGTTTCTTACAGTACATGCTGTTGCTTTAATGGTCACCCATTTCACTTTTTGACAGATGGTTAAGACACACTGAACGCCCGGTTCCCGCCAGTTCATCGAGGTTAAGCAGCGTTCAATACCGGGATGGGTTAAGCAATAGCGTATACTACATTAAACCAAATAAAAGAAATGATTTAATTCTGGATTAAAATAACTCGGAAAGGGTTGATATGTAGTAAAACCAACAAACCATTTTTATTACTTTTTGGGAGATGGGAGTCCGACTAGGAACCACAAGATTCCGGGTTCGATAACGACCCTCGTCACCTCAGCGTATGAGTAGCACAGTAATGTACACTAAAGTGAGAAGCTGATGGTATGTGTGGCGCTCTTTCAGATTCAAAAAATTCCTTTGTCTAGCGCATATGAAAAGGGGATAGACCCCCTCGCAGTCTGTTTGATACCGACTTTAGGCCACCACAAAAACAACGGTGATGGATACCTTAATTTCCCAGCTATGGGTTAAATAGTACTACCATTATTCTTGTACAAGGATGTCTTTGGCATTGATAACCCAGGAAGGTTGATATACCATTAAACAAATAAACCGAATCATATTAAACATTCTCATCATACAAGTCATTGGTTTGCAGTAATGAAACGGTCTGGTTAGAACAAACTGAATGTTTTTAGTGAATCTCTTTAAAGAAGGGACGTTATCTTTACATTATCAGATTAATATATTCGCCAAAGTAAATTTCATTGTATTTTTTTCTTCGCATCTGTTTAATGTTATTTTCTATATATTTTTTTAAAAGTTTTGCTATTCATTTCCTGGTAGACATTTTTATGAATTATTTATGATTAGACATTTTCAATTTTGGCCAAACTTAAAGTTCATTGTAAGAGAAAAAAAAAAAAAAAAAAAAATAGGATAATTTAAAACTGAATATCATTTAAGAGTTTCCTAAATTTATTAAATGTTGCTTGTGCACACACTTGCAGACGCACATTCAGGAATGGATAAAAACAGATATATCAATATTTCTGACTTTAAAATAAGTGTTAAAAACTAACACCCACACATATATATATATATATATATTGTGTGAAATGATCACTAAATCAAATCAAGCATTCATTTGTATAATCACGCAACCTACTTGCACGCACAATACTCCAATCCACACACTAACATATACATATTTGTGTGTTTTACAGTAAAATATATGAAAAAAGTATTCAGATTTATTTATGAATGAATAGTTATACCTACGTTCGAGAGTATCAGTTTTTATATATGTACATATATATTAAATCCTTACAATATTAAAAATTTAAAGAAAAAATAAATAGAAAGATACATAGCCTTTTATAAGAAGGAAATAGACATTGAAATATAATTATCCCCCACGCGGAAAATGTATGCCCGTTGGAATGAAGAACTGCATGAAAATTGAGTGCTCAGAAAAGGTCGTAATAATAGTTTTACACGCACGCACGCACGCACGCACACACAGAGAGGTTTTGTTCACTAATGTCTTTGCAAAAGGCATTAATCTCTCTCCCCCAAGAGGCTTGACTTGAGATAATTGTAGAACTTCTGGGAGGATAATTGCTCAGAAGACACATTCTACCTGTACAGTTCTTGGCTAATGATTACATTTTGTTGAACATTGCCACATGAACTCCCTTGATCACAAGGCGTATGTTAAAGATATCTGAAAGAGAGGATGAATGCAATGGACCGATCGTGTTAAATCTAAAACTGATCAAAAATGTGTAATTCATACTGGGAGCCTATATAATCCTGATTTGCATGAGTTTTCTGTTCATGTAGTGGGGATAGACCTTTTTTTTTTTTTTTTTTTTTTTACTAGTTGTTTTAAAGCAAATAGAATGACCTTTTGTCTCTACACACACACACACAATATATATAATGGAGGCGCGTGGCATAATGGTTAGTCATAAGAAAATGGACTCGTCGACCCGAGTTCGAATCCTAGACGAAACTGTTTACATTTCACATCGCGCTAATACCATTGGGAAAGGTATGAATCCAACTATACTCCCTCAGCTATGGGTAAATAGTAGGACAGACCTTGGTAAGGCAACTTGTCTAGGAGAAGGAAAACTCTGAATTCAAACCTGTTAAACTCCGCTTAAGAAATTGGCCCTGTGTCGCATCCTGATCGTGCGGAGGGGTTGGTAAATATATATATAATGTATGTAGCGGAAATAACTGGCATGGCGATCAGCCAACTGTCTTCGACGAGTTGACCCGTCTTCGCCGTTCAAAAGACAACGAGTGGCGTGCAGCATATGTAGGCGGCCTCTAGTCCGACACGAATTCTAATCCATTTGACTACGAAAACGGGCAGTCACGGCGCAACCTCCTGGTTATTCTAAATCATATTTGATTGGGTCAGATTATCATTTGCCTAAGAAAAGTGTTTAAAGAAATAAAAGCAAAGTGTTTAATCCCCTTTGGCGATTGTCTTTTACAATGGTGAGAAACAGTTGAACTCAAGTTTTTGAGTCGACTAACGAGCCATTGTTACCTTTTTTAAGTAGAAAGATTCGGCTGAAAGACCCAATGGGGTTTTGTGCTTGATATAGTCGATTAAAAACAAATGGTTTAAAATAGACCGACTCTGGTTTATCGTGAATCTTCGATGTACTTTTTGTCGTCCTTTATCGTTCTATAATATACAGGTGGGTTGTATCCATTTTCGATGTGTGCATTCTACAACTGTGTGGAATACACCTGCCACATTCTAGCACCCACTTATATATTGTACAACGATAGTACGACAAAAAGTATCCCGAAACTTCAGCCGGTCTATTTTAAACTATTCGTTTTAATCATTTATTGGGCACTTTTACACGTTTTTAGTGCAAAAAATCCCGAAGTTCTCAATTGGTAATTGTTCTTAACAGATATTCAAAAAAATAAGAAATTAGTTATTCGCCCATTTCCTTCATAACAAAGAAGGGGAAGGGAGGAGAGAAGGAAAGGAAAAAAGGATAACCACGCAAAAAAAACTTAAGCACGTACATTTCTGATATTCGTCTCTGAAGATAAAGTTTCTTTGAAATTGATCAGACAAAAATAACACCTTTTTGTTTTTATATGCATTGTAATTGCCTTCAAATCATTAAATATATTATATATATTGAAGTCTTAACGCTTTCCTTTGGTGTACACTTTTCTCTGTAAAGCGTACCTTGTAAGTTTTATATATATATATATATATATATATATATATATATATATCAACCACTCCGCAGGATGTGACACAAGGTCAATTTTTTAAGCGGAATTAAACATGTTTTAATTAAGAGTTTTCCTTCTCTTAGACCGGTTGCCTAACCAAGATTAAAGAGCCCCGTTTGTCCTATTTACCCATAGCTGAAGGGAGAGTAGGATTCATACCTTTTCCAAGGGTATTAGCGCTATTGAAATGCAATTACCACGTTCTGGATTTAAACTCGGGGCGACGAGTCCATTTCCCATGACTTTAACCGTTACACCACATATCAAGTTTTATACAAGTACACAGATATGATGCTACTCGAGATTACAATTTTCCTCTCGTCATAAGACCTCGTAATAGTAACTTATTTAGTCCCGAGGAAAATACGACGGAGATTTTGTTTTAGTTCTAATTTACGATTGTCGCAAACTGATCAATGAAACAAATTTCTCATCTATTGTATATGTAATTAAACTGCAAGAATTTCGTTTGTTACAGGCATCGATTTTGTAATTATAACATAAAAATACAAGTTAAAATATAACGATGAATAATATGCAGATGAAACCAAGAAGAATTGTAAGTGAAACGGTACACCGGTGTTGAACAGAGTTCTGTCCTAAAATCAGTGATTGCTTAGAAGTGAAAGTCCCGTGAAATTTACAGATGGATGTGTGATGTTTACGGCGAAGCAGGTTTTAGTAAAAAAATTTAAAAAAATGAATCGTGGATTTGCCACTTCAAGCCTGAGTCGAAAAGACAGTTCGATAGAGTGGAACACTGTATCACAAGTAAATAAAACGGATACATGTCCATCTGTTAGTATAGAGGGGCATGCTAAAAACCTTATGGGACATGAAAGGACGCATCACTATTGATTTCCCACCCTGTCGGCTGGGGTGTTAGAATTCACCGACTGCCCCTCTGCAGAGGGGAAAGACTCCCCCAATGGGGGCCACCTGTTGGCCGTGGGGGGCGACCCGTGATGTTTAAGGATAGAGCCGAGGTGGATGAGCAGTCCATGACATGCAATACTCCACTTTGGCCCTATCTTGGGCTAGACGGGCGGTCGGAGAGGCCCCCTCCGATCAATCGGCTGGTCACGTCAAGCCCTAGCACCTATATGATTTTCCCAACCCTATTGCCCTTATGGCAAGCCCCAACCCCTTTTTATCATATGGGTGCTAGAAGGCGGTGACTGCGGGTCTATATGTCCTGGGAATGACGTTAAACTCTATCTGATGGTGAGGTTCCAGTTTTGGAGGTTTGGGGAATGTGGAGCACCCTTCATCACCATTGCTCCCTGGTCCACTCTGACCCGGAGTGGTAGTACCTGTTAGGGTCCCATCTATGGGTTAAATAGAAAAATGTTTTTATAAAAAAATTGTATTATCCATTAAGAATTGATTTATTTCAAAACTTTATCGGCATTAAATGACCCACTGAGGTTGATATGCCGTAAAACAAAACAAACTATTGATTTCATTCAAAATGATACAACTGTAATCAGTGCTTCCTATGGCCAACTCCATCGGCAATATTTACTGTATTTATTTAATGGTCCTTGTATTTGCTTCCAAATTATACTAGTAGAATTTTACGGTCAAAATATTAATTACAAAATAAATAGTCCAAATAATGAATATAATTTTCGGAATAAAAATATGGAATTCTTAGAACTAATACAAAACAATTAACATAAAACCGAAATAGCAACTACAGTTAAAACAGTGTAGTAATTTTTCCTAATTCTGACACGTCAAACTATGAAAAAGGATAAAATACCTTGTATTTTTAAAGAAAAATGTGCTTTTGCAAGCACCTTTTTTAACGGCTATGACATCCCAACCGAAAATCAATCTTTTTTTTCTTTTACTCATTTTTATAAATGACCTAACAGGATAAATGTGGTCTTTCTCTTGTCATGTTGCCGAATGTCCCAAATCTATTTAGCACCATAAACCAAATTCTTCACTTGAGAATGGTTATAATTAAAGTTCACATTAAACACAAATCGTAGTGTTTGAACAAGATTTAAATATTTCCTTACTTTTTAATTATCAATAGAATATTCTTGCATAGCTTAATCTCTCTATTCAGAATGCAGAGAGCCGTCTGCGAAACTTAATTGAAATTCAAAACTGAAAGTCTAGTCACTGTCTTTATTTCCGTGGTCGATAACCGTTACAATTAGCGCTTCATATGCTGCATAGGTTTTTTACTTGGTTGTATTCTCATCTTTGGGCGAGATGTTAGTTTCAAGTGACGACTTCAATAATCAGTTTCTTCAACCGCAAAAAGTATTTTGCCGGCAACACTCCCAGTAGATCTTACACTATCCGTCAGAAGTTCACTTGAGTTTAAGATCCAAATACGATACACACCTCGTTTTCTGCGAAGGCAGGACTTGAACAGTCAGTAAATACCTTCCCCACCTTACGTCCGGGCTAATCACACCATACGGAATTTGCGCCCCGTGCTGAATTTGCATATTCAACAGAGGCAGTAGTCTACCTACGAGCCACTCCTCGCGACGAGGAGGCTGCCAGTTTAATATCTCGAGTCGCTCGGTCTACCCCCCCTCCACCTAGTGCAGGCCAGACATGCTTAGTCATTAGGGGTAGGGAATACTCAATTCCACGGACCCCATTTCCACCACTCAGCTCGTGTTCTCTGTCACATCTTAGGCGTTTCTTTGGTGAGGATGCGAAAAAGGAATTATTCAGTCGATTTAAAAAATGGTGTTTGAATTTCTTGAGGAAATCTTACACCAAAAAAATAAGATTACACTAATAGAATAGTTTCGCAAATTAACCATCACTATCTTCACTTGCCCATTTTGTACACTCGTGCCACCAAAATCTCGATTCATCGACTTTGCGTGAGTACATTATGCATGTGTGCGTGCTTGACTGTTGTTAGCCTTGTCGATTGTAGCTTTAGATGACTCCAACTTCACCTCTGCAGAGGGGTAAGACCCGCTGGGACAGCCTATTGGCCGTGACCCGTGATGTAACCCTGGTAGCTGAGCTGTCTATGACATCCAACACCCAACTTTAGGCTAGACGAGCGGTTGGAGAGGTTCACTCCGATCAATCGGCTGTTAACCTCAAATCCTAGCACCTATATTATGGTTCCAACTCTTTTTATCATGTGTGATAGATGGTTGTTTTTAAGGGTCTTGCTGTCCTGCGTATCACTTTAAGCTTTATCTGATGTCCTAATTGTGGAGCTCTGGCGTATGTGGAGTACCACTTCATCACTATTATTCCCATGTCCAATTCTGACCAGTACTGGTAGTACGTATTAGGGTCCCATCTATAGGTTGAATAGAAAAAAAATGAGTTTTTGAGTTTGAAAAACATGGAGAATTAATTTTAAAAAATCAGTTTCGGCATAAAATAATCCAACAAGGATTGGCATGCCGTAAAATCCCACCAATGCAAAAGACGTGATTTCAGTAATAGGAGTGGTTGCGCAGACTGTCTTCCCTGCCCATTTGAACATCAGTGGCACAAAAATATCGATAGAACGTGTGTGTGTACACATGTGTGTACATAATGCATGTGTGCGTGCCTGTGTACTGTGGGTCTCTATTACTGTGACGAAAGTTGGCCGTAACGCAGACGAATATTAAATAAAACTTTCTTCCCGGGAAGCACAGATGCTTTTGAAAACTGATGTGGAATGCGGCGGTGTGGACGACCTCATTTATCATATCCTAATTAAGCGAGCGGTATCACTTTATTTAATGTTGTCTGCCGAGGTGCCTCCAAAAACATATTCATAGTCAGACTTTTCGACGCAGTCAGAATTGGGGGGGTTCGCAATTATACTTGCAAAAATGAAGCCCCCCACCCCACCCCAAAAAACATTATCGATCTTTTCAAGCCATCGGAATTTATTTTGAAAAAAATAATTATTCACACTTGGGGGTCATCGCTTGAAATTACACGACGAAAATATTATCCTAAATTGCAGGATTCACCATTAAATAATGTTCTAGAAATTCTATGTTTTCTTAATTCGTGCTATATGGTGCTTTTTTTTTATTATTAGTTTCACAATTGGCTCATTTAACCCTTCAGTAAAAAGGACCATCTCGATGCATTTCTCGTTGGCAAGTGCATGAGCGCGGGTGTGCACGCACACACACACACACACACACTCGTTTGAAAGTAGTTTGGCAATTACTGGTCTCACATATCAAGGAAACCCTCACCTAAACTGAAGCGAACGTATACAGAAAAAGGTCCAAATGCAGAATAGTGCGCAAGACATAATATTAGAATGGCATCTTCCGCATAAATACCATTAGATTACGGAAGCTTCTAAAGTCGCCTTATCCAAACACTAACTAGACTAACACTAACCTTTACCTTGGCCCTAATCCTAGCGGCTCAGAGGTTTCGTGTATTTCCTTAAAATGTAATGAAATATAATGCATTTTACATGTAATCTAATGATATTATCTCTTGCGCACTATTCTGCATTAGTACACAGAAAAAATATGAAAGTTACATAATGGCAATAATAAGACGCAATAATTACATACTCAAGTGTAAAAACATTCTACAAATAAAATCTTCTCACGAATCGAATTGCGTGTGTATAAATACAGATGTGAGAATTTCACTTATGGTGTCATATGAATTCTTACATTATCATTAGCAGAATCTGAGCAGTTAATGACTGGCAATAATCCGCTTTGGTTCTTTCTTAGGTTAGACCGGTGGTTGGAGTGGCCCCCTCCGAACAAATAGCTAGGCACAGCAAGCCCTAGCAGCTATATGATTATCCAGACCCTATTCCGCTGAGAGGTCCCCTCAGTTAACCGGCTTGTTACGTCAAACACCCATATGATTGTCCCGATCATATTACACCTTTTATCATATGTTAGAATGCTCTGTCTGGGGGCCTCCGTTTACTGTGTATGATGTTAAACTGCATCTAACGGGAAGTTCGAATTCTGGATCTTTTGGGTAGAGTTGAGAACTCCTTCATGACCATTACTCCAAGTACAACTCTGACTCGGAGTGGCACTAGCTGATAAGGTTCCATCTATGGGTTGAAAAGAAAAAATGAGGTTAAAAATCTTTTTTTTTTTTTTTTTTTATTTTTTTTTTTTTTTTTTTAAATATCCAACGTATTCGGCATAAAATAACCCTCAAAAGAAGTTGACATGCCGTAAAATCAAACGACCAACATATGCAGACATAAATAGTGAACTACATTATCGCTTAATCTGCATTATATGAATGGCCTATTTCTTATATTTATATACTTATACGAGTGCCCGTCAATCTTCTGCCCGTTATCATGCTGCAACCCCCTCTGGTTAAAAATGAGACAAAATCGTCCAAGATATAATGTAAAAATATAAGTCATTATCTGCTGTCGCTTAATCGCAGATTTTTATTTGTCCCATTTTATTTCATCCAAAATTTTTAAATTGAAACAACCCAAATAGTTTTATGTCGCTTAAATACCCAACGTAAAATTAAAATGAATTGGAAAAAAGGTTACGTAATTTAATTTGTAAAATTGAAATTGGGAATTATGGAATATATTTGAGTAATTTTGAACTTAGGTCGTCCCTGCCTACTGTCCTAATGTACGGTATGTTTTGGCGAACCAGTATCGGGCGAATTTCCGGCCCAAATTTGATATTTTCTGAGTCATGTTTTTGTCACTTTTTGTCGGCAAGTTAATGTAGATATTTTAAACGCCGCTTTATTTTTAATTTTTTTCGATTAAATTTGTGCAGCAGTATATCTATGTTATTGTACATCTTTGTAGTATTTATTGCAAAAAAAAAAAAAAAAAAAAAAAAAACAGTATTTATGTAATGAAATTGTAAAGCCTCGTTTTGAGCTTAAATAGCTGGTTACATTTTTTTTTTTGTTTCGTTTCGTGGAAATTTAACCGGTTCCCCTAGTTATAAAATAATATCAAACCTCTCCATTTGTTTGTAACCATATTTTTGGAAAACGGAACATTTTAGCATCAACTGATGTTGGTGACCACAGCCTAGATATACCTTGTAATGAAAGTGCAATCTGTTTCGAGTTTATTTGGCTACTATGAATACATTTGGGCTATTTTAATTTGAAAAAAGTATGTCTCGCTCACAGCACTACAATCTCTAATCTTGTCTTTCACTTTTTCTAAAGAATTGGCAAGTTAGCCGGTTCCGGTAAAATAGACAAAAATGCTTTTAGAGCTAATTTTTTCGGTCTTAGTAAAATAGACATATTATTTTGCCAGTAAATATATTTTAATATATTCTACTCTCATTTCAAACTAGCAAAAAGATTAAAATAGTTATTGACGAGGAATGTGCCTCTCTCTCCTCTCTCTCTCACTCACGGCTCTCCTTCTCCTCTCTCACTCACGGCTCTCCTTCTCTCTCTCTCTCACTCACGGCTCTCCTCTCTCTCTCTCTCTCCTTCTCACGGCTCTCTTCTCTCTCACTCACGGCTCTCCTTCTCTCTCTCTCACTCTCTCTCTCTTCTCTCTCACTCACGGCTCTCCTTCTCTTCTCTCTCTCACTCACGGCTCTCCTTCTCTCTCTCTCTCACTCACGGCTCTCCTTCTCTCTCTCTCTCTCCTTCTCTCTCTCTCTCCCTCACTCACGGCTCTCCTTCTTCTCACTCTCTCCTCACTCACGGCTCTCCTCTCTCCTCTCTCTCTCTTCTCTTCTCTCTCTCTCTCCCTCACCGGCTCTCCTTCTCTCTCTCTCTCTCCTCACTCTCTCCTCTCTCTCTCTCACTCACGGCTCTCCTTCTCTCTCTCTCCCTCACTCACGGCTCTCCTTCTCTCTCTCTCTCACTCTCTCTCTCTCTCTCTCTCTCTCTCTCTCCTTCTCTCTCTCTCTCTCCTCACTCTCTCCTCTCTCTCTCTCTCTCTCACTCACGGCTCTCCTTCTCTCTCTCTCTCTCACTCTCTCCTCTCCTCTCTCTCCCTCACTCACGGCTCTCTCTCTCTCTCTCTCTCTCTCTCACTCACGCTCTCTTCTCTCTCTCTCTCTCCCTCACTCACGGCTCTCCTTCTCTCTCTCTCTCTCTCTCTCTCACGGCTCTCCTTCTCTCTCTCTCTCCTCACTCACGGCTCTCCTCTCTCTCTCTCTCCCTCACTCACGGCTCTCCTTCTCTCTCTCTCTCCCTCACTCACGGCTCTCCTTCTCTCTCTTCTCTCCCTCACTCACGGCTCTCCTTCTCTCTCTCTCCCTCACGGCTCTCCTCTCCCTCTCAGGCTCTCCTTCTCTCCTTCTCTCTCCTCTCTCCTTCTCTCTCTCCTTCTCTCTCTCTCCTCACTCACGGCTCTCCTTCTCTCTCTCTCTCCCTCACTCACGGCTCTCTTCTCTCTCTTCTCTCCTCTCTCCTTCCTCTCTTCTCTCTCTCTCTCTCTCTTCTCCCTCACTCACGGCTCTCCTTCTCTCCTTCTCCCTCACTCACGCTCTCCTTCTCTCCTTCTCCTCACTCACGGCTCTCCTCTCTCCTTCTCTCACTCACGCTCTCTCTCTCTCCTCACTCACGGCTCTCTCTCTCCCTCACACGGCTCCCCTTCTCTCTCTTCTCTCACTCACGGCTCCCCTTCTCTCTCTCCTTCTCCTTCTCCTCTCTTCTCCTCACTCACGGCTCCTTCCTCTCTCTCTCTCCTCACTCACGGCTCCCCTTCTCTCTCTCTCTCCTCACTCCCGGCTCCCCTTCTCTCTCCCTCACGGCTCTCCTTCTCTCCCCTCCCCCTAACGGCGCTCTCCTTCTCTCCCCCCTAACGGCGCTCCCCTCCCTCCCTAACGGCGCGCTCTCTTCTCTCTCTCTCTTTTTTTCTTTTATATATGACCCTTCTACCCGGAACATTGATAGACTCCGACACAATTGATCGTGTCGTCTCGTAGAGCATTGTTGTGTTAACTATTAACTGAATAATCAAACGAATGTCAATACTTGTTCGTTGGATGCAACTTGCATCACTAACAAAGGAAACATTCCTGTCTTTTCCTGACTTTCCAATTCTGAGGAATGTAGAATACCTCCCCATTCTCCCGGAGTGATTGTACCTGTTATGGTACCATCTATGGGCAAAAGCAGATTTTTAAAGATTAGGAGTATTAAAAATCTGTTTAAAAATTTAGATTGAAAGAAAAAAATTGAATACACAATAAGAATGAATAAAACAAAATATCTCCGGTATAAAATAACCCAACAAGGGTTGACATGCCGTAAATTCCAGCCAACTAATTAAATACACTTTTTCGTTATCCTTTCTCCTTTACCGTTCTCTCTTACCAATTCCAACATGACTCGAAAAATATTAAATTTGGGCCGGAAATTCAATGATGCTGGTTCGCCCCCCCCAAAAAAAAAAATAGTGTACATTAAGACACAGGGACGACATAAGTTCAAAATTACTAAAATATATTCCATTATTCCTTGTCTCTTGTTCCTTTCTTTTACTTTCTTTTTTCGTCTCGTCTCATATTGTTTCTGGGTATATCATTCTCAAATAACCCTATCTATATAGTAACTCATGTTCCTTAAAAGTATAACCGTTATCATCTTGCTACACCCTCAGGTTAAAAATGAGATCGTCCAAAATTAAATGCAAAAATCTAAATCCTGATTATCTGGTGTTGCTTATTCATCGAATTCTTTTCTTGAGTGTCGTCCCTTCGGCTCAATAATTGGCTATTCCGTTTTATAACGAATGAAAGGGAAGAAAAATGACATGCTACACAGAGCAATATAAGAATAAATAAAGAGTAGGGGAACGATAGAGGGATGAGCGTGTGGAAGCGATAACGTTAATCGGTTTCAATCGAACTGATAGTGGAAAAATTAGTTATATTTTCCTTTATCATTTCCCTTTTAATTTTTAAAAACTTTGTAAAACTTCACAGTTTGTTCAGTCATTAACGGTATCTATATTTTTTCATTTACATGAATTTTGTATTTTTATCCTTCGCAAAATATAAATATAAATGAATATAGATAAACCTCTGTTTTAAATCTGAGTTGTTTTTAACAATAGAATTATTTACAGAGCCGTTGAAATAAACACAAAAGTAGGTTTGTCTATTTCACCAGAACCGGCTAAATAACCTCTTTCTAAAAATTAAAATAGAAAGGACCATTATCATTTGCTGATGATGATGCTTTAGATATACACACTGAAGAGAACCCCCCGGTGCGTTAGATAATATTATTACTATTCTTCTACTAGGGTAAATTTGGCATTAAATAACCCACGACGCTTGATATGGCATTAAGGAAACAAACCAGAAAAGAAACTGACAGCCAACACTCAAAGAATTCAGAAGAAACTTAGGAATACTCTCGGGATTCTTCTCGTTTTAGTCTACTTTAGACTACCGGCAGGGGCTCTTCCAGCACTGCGATCCTACCGTAGACCGCTGATGGTTAGTTCATTATAATTTTGCTTGTTTTTTTTTTTTTAATGGCTGTATTCTTTTCCCATTAACTTGTGACGCTATAATATCTAATTTCCTGGGTGCACATATTTATGTGTACTAATACACATGAGCATATCTATATATCTTTGTCTACTTTAAACCGCTCACAGTGGCTCTCTCACCACAGAGACCCTACTCTAAACTGCTGACAACGGCGTTCACAAGAATTGTTTCATTGTATTTGAGAAGGATTGTTGCATAGCGGTTTTCACTGTACCAAATATCTATCTGTTGTATAGCGGCTTCAAATTCACAGCCCTACTTCGTGTATCTGCATACGTAGCGTAGCGGGTATCGTCACTAACCCAAGACGATATATGTAGTAGTCGCTTAATGAAATCACAGCACATGCTGTATAGTAGGAGTTTTGACTTTATTTCTTCTCGGCTGGTGGGTGGCGAGCTTGACATTAGGAATGCCCAAGGGTTGACGATGACTACTACTACTACCGTTGGGATGACTAGCGTTGGTAACGTGGAAGGGGTGGACGAACCTCGCTACCCGCTGGCAGAGATCGACCGTGTCGACGGTCAGACTCCTTGTGCTCTCTTCGCCGTCCGCAGTCTCTCTGACGACTCGACCCTCTGGCTTTTGTATTGACGACACGCCTACGCATCTTTATCTTTTGATCTGATAACGGACCTTTGTTATATATTTCTTTATCCTGTTCCTGCTTCCTTGACTGGAAACCCTCTCTTCCGTTTTTTTTAACTTTTCTCTTTTACCGGGAAAAAAGTCCTTTGTCATTTTTTTCGTCTTTTCCTTGTTTAATTTAACCAGAAATTCCTATTTTCGTTTGTACAATATACAACAGGAGTACTTCGATTACAATAATGACATTATTTGAATAGAATTAGTTTTGAGGTCAATAGATCGTGAACTTTAATATAACACATCATACAGGTAAAAAATACCAATAAAATTTGTTAGAGCTGTGGGGGAAAAGTGGTTGGCAAGGAGTTAACTAAGAGTTATATATTTGTGATGCTTTAGTATTTATATTTATGAAAGCATTGTTTCCTTGATCTAGTTCGTATTTTTAATTTCGCATTAATTTTTCCAATTAATTAATTTTCCTACTTATTTCGCATTAATCTCCACTTTTTGTTTAATTTTATCTACATCTCATCCTTTGTATTTTTCTTCATCTTTTTTCCCTCCATTTTCCACATCATTCTTCCCACTCGTCTCCGTGATAGGCTTCATCTTCCTATTTCTTATGTTTACTTATATTTTTAGTCCCAATAATTATCCTATTTCAATTTTCTTTTCCTTCTTCTTCAACATGTCTTCTGACTTGAATTAATCATTGTAATTAAAATTCTACCGTTTTTTTAATTTTAGATAACACTTAAATTTTATATGCATTAATATTATGCCAATGCACAGCAGTCTATTACGTATACATTCAAGATCACAAGAACAAAATGCATATACATACTGATAGAATCGATTTTTTTATGTATATCAAAATTGCTTATGTTGAAATTAACAGAAACTATAGAAAATACAGAAGTATCTAAAGAACGTGTCATTAGCAACCAACACAGATAAACTGAAATTGGTTGGCCTCAATCGAAATAAATAATAAAAATCGCTTTGATAATATTTGACCTGAAAAAGAATGTTGCTTAGTCACAAGCAGTAAACCAGAGAAAGTTGTCAGAAATTTAATTACTAGATAATAAAACATAATGGGGAAAATATTGGATTCAGTTTCTTCAGGAACGTGTGCGGAATAATTTTATTCACAAATTTCTAATAGATGTATGGAGAAAATAAAGAAAAAAATCACCTATTAAAAATATTTACAATTACACTTTTCTACTTGCCTAGAGTAGTACGCCATATATTTGAGTGTTTTATATATATATATATATATATATAAGTAGTCAAACAGTGCTTTTGAAAATGGCGAATGCCGACAATTTGTGGGAGATTATGTGCTTAATTAATCTCCCACATATATATAGGAGTAAATATGAAAAATAAATCCGACAATATTAAAAAAATTTGAAAAAAACAAGTGTTCCGAAAATAGGATGAATTTATTCATCGATGTTTAAACATTTAGGTTTCATTTAACCTTCATCAGGATGTATCTTGGGGTGAAGAAATTGATGGATGTTTTATAGATGACGGGAGATAAATCTTTGTTTTGTCGTGTAACTGTATTTGTTCAGCGTTATATTTTTGACAGACAAGTCGCGATCCACGCACACGAAGATGTCGTGACGCAACTCGAAGAAATGCATTCAACAAAAGACAAGAAAAAGTATTAATGGACTGATTTTATGAGAACAAAGGGACCAAAGTGGGAATGATAACTAAATAATTAATAAAGCCTGGTATTTTGTAATTATTTTAAACTATTTTAGCTAGAAACGGTGATATATTAAAAAATCCATGTCTATTATTAAGGGAGGGCAAAAGCGAAATTGCACAGGCTTCAAAAATCTGTCGTAATCTTTTGTGAATATGAGTTAATATTGTGGCATCATTGAAACTAAAGTTATGATCAGTTTCAGACATATGTTGGGTGTTCTGAAAATTGCCCAATTTAATATCACGTTTGTGCTCATATAAACGCTTCTTGAGAGTTCTGGTGGTTTCCCCAATGTATTTTTTGTCGCAATCTTTACATATATATATATGATTCGAAGCGGCTACCCAGTTAAATTGAGCTAGTTGTTGTTCAAACCAAAAATATACCAAGCACAACTGAACTGGTGACCAAAGCCGCTGGTATTTTTGACACTCAGGAATAGTCCACTCATGCATTTGGGTGATTCGATTCCTTGAGTCCTGATTGGCTGCTTGGTGTCTGTGGTGCTATTGCACTTAATAGATATCCTAACATTATGCAGTAGGATTGCAACAATGCAAGATCCGTATTGAGTTACGGCTCGCTTGTTTCCTTCTCTTGCCAATTCAATTGTAATTAAAATATTGCTTCTATAGTGAGTATGATGTTTATTCTATGAATATTTACTTTTTTGTGTGGTTGCTACATAAGGTTTCTTTTTTTTTCTCACTGTGCTATCGAATAGGATTAATCGGCAAACAGATATATTTGGCCCATAGATCGGTAACTATCGGGTACTAATCCGGATCAGTGGACCCTTTGGTGATGATAATGAATGAGGACAGGAGCCTCACTATACGATGCAGTATACTGTCATCGTATTCTAAGCACCATCGATAGGGAAAAAACTTAGTTATTTTTAACCAATGAAAATTGATTATTAGAAAGATGACGTAATTAACTGAAATGATTTTATCATAACAGCATAAAATTATAAAATAATACCATAGAATACAGACATGAAACAAATCAATACCATACAACATAATCCCAATAATGTTAACACATTTTTAAAACCAATTACTAAAAAATATAAATACACGATATGTATAACTTCCTAACCGTTAGGCATGGCATAACCCTATGTCATAGATGCAGTGCCACATCGGGATATTGATCTTGCTAGGAAGAAATCAGAAATCGTCAATAACTTAAAATTAGTTGACTTTAAATCGTTTTTGATAGCATTTTCAGATTTCATGGGCAAACATGCTTTTATGAACTAATTTTTTAATAGTAGCGAAGCTCTTGAACTCGTTCTACAGACAAAAATAGATTACAAAAAGTCGCCACTTTTTGCCAACCCCACCAAATTTGGAGAGCTATAAATGGACATAACTCCGCCAATTTTTGGAATTGGAAGCTCAAAATTTTCACATAGTCCACACCTGAAAAAATTTCATAAAAATTGAAGGGGGTGGGTGATAATTTTCCTTCTTTTCGGGGTGATTTGAGATGGAATTACCCAGGAGCCAAATATAAGTCGCTGTAGTAGACCCCTGAAACCATCAATCAGAAATTCCCTTTTCACAACTAAAACGACCAAACGTGGGTTTGATAAGCTTAGTGTTGCGTCAGCAAAATACATTTATTTCTGTGTATGGAGTTAAGTAAAGAATCACCTTTCTGTGGTAGGACTTAAAAATTACGTGACGCGCCCAGAAATTTTGGTGCCGATATCCATTACACATTCGGACCAGTTCCAAGAGCAACCAAACGAAAAGAAATCTGATAATTATAGATCTTAATAGAATATACCAGATATCTTCAATTTCCCTCTCCATCGGACTGGTAAGTCTCTTAATCTTGACTCTTTATACAGGTAGATTTATATTGTTTAGTCATTACTTTTTTGTTTTGTTTTACAAAGCCGTTAGACTGCCCTGTCGGCTGGAGCGTTAGAATGCACCGACTGCACCTCTGCAGAGGGGTAAGACTCCCCCAATGGGGCCACCTTTTGGCCGTTGGTGGTGACCCGTGAGGCTTAAGGATAGAACCCAGGTGGATGAGCAGTTCATGACATGCAATACTCAACTTTGGCCCTATCTTGGGCTAGACGGGCGGTCGGAGAGGCCCCCTCCGATCAATCGGCTGGTCATGTCAAGCCCTAGCACCTACATGATTGCCCCAACCCCTTTTTATCATATGGGTGCCAGAAGGCGGTGGCTGTGGGTCTACATGTCCTGGGAATGACGTTAAACTCTATCTGATGGTGAGGTTCCAGTTTTGGAGGTTTGGGGAATGTGGAGCACCTTTTCATCACCATTGCTCTCTGGCCCGGAGTGGTAGTACCTGTTGGGGTCCCATGTATGGGTTAAATAGAAAAATGTATTTATAAAAAAATGTATTATCCATTAAGAATTGATTTATTTCAAAACTTTATCGGCATTAAATAACCCACTGAGGTTGATATGCCGTAAAACAAAACAAAGCCGTTAGAATTGAACTATAATCTGAGAATGGATACTTTACTAATACAATTAGAGAAATTGCTGCTGCATTTGCTTCACTTTTCTTCCACAACAGTCAGCGTCACAGTAAATTCTGTTGGTTTTCTTTCTCTACCGTAAACGTGACTGTGTAGCTGTTGCTCATGATAATATTCCCCGATGATAATGAAGAATCTGCCCGAAGATGATAAATGTAGAATAGGAAATTCCATAATGATGATGTATCCCAGTGATGGTGTTGATTTCCCTCGCGATATCCCAGGTGATAAGTCAGCTATGTCCCTTATGTAATTTCTTTCTCATGAGTTGTTTCCCCTGATAACCGTCCAACGAGATGTTCCTAACTATGTAACATCATCAACTAAGTGGAAGCAACTAAGGTCAGTGTCCAAATACGTACGACACCTACATACATACATACATACATACATACACACACACACACGTATATATATATATATAATTTCTCGGTCTTGTATCGGGTAAAATTTTAATACACACCCTTTTTAAATCTCATTGTTCTGATGAAATTGTCTTCCGATCCAAAATGGTATTCTATTTTCAAACATTTCGTAGAACGATGAAAGAACGTGTCCATTGAAAAATTGGAATAAGATTCCCCTAAAAAAAGGGTGCCATTGGTAAATGCACTGAACTGCATTTGATGGTGTAAGATTCAAAGGTTATGACAGTCATAACTCGTTGGAACGCAAACAAACTCCGACAAAGGTTGAGTGACAAAACATTTTATATACAGCACAGAATTGACAGGGTACATAATACATATACAAGAGTAGAGATAATGACACATTCATGAATCGTAAAATACAAGGTATTTAGGTGTCAAAAGATACCTAAATGTATATAAAAACGTAGTTACAGATACATGACTAAAGGATAGTCATATATCGTATAAGAGACTTACTAGCAGTGAGTGATCAGTGTTAAGGGCCGAAGCCCCAACGAGAAGGGAGTAGACCTAAGTCTAACCCATAGTGTCCCGTAGGTCGAGCAGCAGGAAAAGAGAGGCAGAGAAGTTCAAATCAGCCGCTTAAGTACACCAGGCCCCTGGCGGGAACCAGCGAAACTAAACGGGCAGACAACTCCCCAGGCAAATACAAAAATAACCCCACAATGGTAAGCTTCCAATTCTGGAAATCAGAGGATGTTAAAACAGTCCTTCATTGTCATTACTTCCGGGTTCACTCTGATCCGGAGTGGTAGTACCTGTTCCATGTATGGATCAAATATGTCTATTTGAAAATTATTGGTTCTAACAAGAATATGCGCCCTCCGTCGGGCGTAAATATTTAAATTTTAATATATTTTTGATCCGAGTACTTTCAGCACTTCGAAGTCCCATCTTCAGGGCTGATGTATTCGTGTTCCAGAAGTACTTGGGGACAACATTTTTAAAATAGTTATTTCATATTATTGCTGTTGTTTATTAGATAGCAATTTTATAAATTGAGTGATACCATTTCCGAAAAATATCCTTTGATTTAAATAAGCATTAAAATATTTTGTAAATGAAAAACTATTTTTATGCAAATAAACATATCTGCATTTCTCTTCTAATTAATAAAAAAAAAAAACTATTATGATATAAAAACGTGTCTTTTTATTTAAAGAATGCCGTTTGGAGAATATCACTTATGAATTTGTACTTAAACTGTACACCGCTGGAGAAGTGTCTTAGATAGCTTGTGGGATAATGAAATATAAAATTTGAAAGACTAAAGAAATTGAACAAGAACGTATATAAAAAGATA
>CM042138.1:8409349-8441849 GCA_023376005.1 Doryteuthis pealeii | reverse complement strand
TAGTATATATCGCTGATGAGACTTAATAAAGTCGAAACAGTCTGTACGATATTCTACACACCGAGCGATCCTTTGCTGGGATTACACTTGTCAAGTTCATTTTCTATAAGAAAAAGTATCGAATTTTATGCGATACATGCGTTGTAAGTGCATTCAAGTAAAAAATTTATATTTTTATATATATATATAATATATATATATGTGTGTGTGTGTGTGTGTGTGTGTGAATTAAACATTTTTAGAAAAAATAAATGCTGTTGTTAGTTCGCTGACAGTATGTTTCAACCTTTTGATAAAGCGGTCTTATTCAGAAGCGAAATATTTATGATGGAGAGACGGAATAAGTAAACCGTTAAAAAAACAGGAGGGGTACAAACGAACGTTCATGTTCGGAGCCGGAATTTATTTAAATTTAAAAATGCATATTCTGTGTTAAAAATTAATTTTATTTCAAAAAAAATCAGAAGCATTATAATCTACAAGAAAACTCATAGTGCTTCTTATTCTTTAAAATAAAATTTATTTCTTCTCTGGTTCGTACATGGACGGGCGGTCGAATAAACCCCCCCCCCCGAACAGTCGGCTGGTAGTGTCCCATCTATAAGTTGAAAGGATTTTAAAAAGTGAGTTAGAATGAGTATAAATATACCAATATATTGTCATTAGAAAAAAAAAATCTATCTGCGACCCAGGTTTCATGCCAAGGGGCAATCATCAGGTTGTTGAGCAAGATCCCATGGTGTTTGTTGAAGATCTTTACTCAATGTCACATTTTGGACCGCAAATAACGTCGGTTAGTTCCGCAGACGCTATTGTAGTTCGGATTTACTAAAAATAATTTTTTTCAAAATTTGCATTTTTTTGTAGTAATGCCAACGAAGTTACCTCCCTTTATTCGTTAAGAATAGAAATTTTTATTCGTTAAAATATAATTTTTTTATTTTAAAGAAAGAAAAACTTAAACCATATATATATATATATGGTTTAAGTTTTTCTTTCTTTGAAAGTTACATATTACTCTGTAAATAATCTAATTCATTGATTATTATACATTGAGCTCTTAAGGATTTATAAAAATCCTTGTATGATTGTGTGTACCTACTAGAACATATCGTATGGCTGTACAGTGAGATTTCAAAGATCCCAAATAGAATCGCCCTTACAACCAGTCATTTGGATTACCTTTTATTTATATATATATATATATATATATATAATATATATGAAGAAAGGTAGACAAACACGGGATGTTATGGAAACTGGATGTGTATTGTCGACGTGCAACGTTTCGGTCTATTAGACCTTCATGACTTGAATATAGTCTAATAGATCGAAACGTTGCATCGTCGACAATAAACATCCAGTTTCCATAACATCCCGTGTTTGTCTACTTTTCTCCATATATTGTCGGATTAACCTCCTCATATTTCTTCCATATTTATTTATTTATTTCTCGTTAACTTAACCATATACAGTCCCAAGCGGTAGTAGTCCCATTTGATTTGTCAATAAAAGAATGTGAGTCTATAAATGAATAGACACCCACTTAATTAATCTCATTGCTAAGTCTGGATACTTTTAATACCTAATCAAGGAACCTGCTCATCCTGCAAAGCGTCAATTTAGGAGAGCTTGAGTCGAATCACCTCTGTGGATGACCAAGCCGACACTAACTGTGCATCCTTACTGTGTACTTTGGTCATATCTAAATGCTATTTCATCAAACGAGGATTCTGGCAAAGAGCGAAGACCAATGAGGAAGAGTGTGTTGTCATATAATTACTTAGTTGGACTCGAGCAATTGCAATAACTATAATGAATTAACTCCACGTTTTAATTAGTAACAAGCACCAAAGATCAATATAATAGTTGAATGTTCTATTCACGTGTGGGTCACACACACACACACACACACACACACACTTTGTACCGGTTTAGCTCAGTTGGTAGAGCACCGTCTAGGAATCGCAAGGATCCTGGTTTGATACCTGTCCCCACCAACTCTTCGCATAAGGAGCGCAGATTAAGTAATCTGATTTGTGCGGTAAACCGGTGGAGCTGACTCTAGGTGTGGTTCTCTAGCTTAGTAAAGACAATATCCCTGGTATAGAGCTAGCGAAAAAAGCGATAGACACCCTCGCCGGTAACAATAGGCCATTCGACCAACTTTACTTTGTATATTTCCAAATACAATCCCATCTTTCTTATTTATAACTTGATAAAAATCAATATTTTGAACTACCCTATCTGACTATATCTTTATCTATTTCTGAAATTCTGTCACTGACATTCTCTCTTATTCCGACTCGATCTATATTCCATGTTTTTGTTTCTTTGTTTTTGTTTTGTTTTTTGTTTTTTTGTTTTGTTTTTCATGAAAAGGTTGTGTTAGTGGCAGTAGGATACAAAGGAGGAAAAACTTTCTGAATGTTGGGGTTAAGGTGGTAATGATCTGAAAGTAATTTTTTTCTTCAGTCTTCTTTTTCCTATTTTATTTGCATATTACATACTGCTTTTTCTCATAACATACACCTTACACTCCTAGGAAGGTAAATAATTAAATACACACATTTCATATATGTATATGTGTGTGTATAAAGTTGTGCAGTCAAAGTATGCTTCTTTATTGGCATATCTGAGTCTAAGTTTCAGTGTATATATATCTGCATATATCTTATTATAATGGAGATTGTGTGTTTTTCTGTCTGTAACCGAAACTATATTACTACTCAAGTCACAATTCCCTTAGTTATTTACGTCACATTCTCCATGATTCTATTTCTATTTAAACCTCAATTAATAATAAAACTGTTTGACATTATTAATACTGTTGGCCTTACCTAAATACTAATAACATGCAATTGTATTTATATATACAACAAAAACCAGTTTTCAGTGTAAACGTAAAGCTAAATTTGCATATTGATATTAAAAAAAATGATTTTAATAAAAATATGCTGATTATTGATTTCTAATTGTTTGGTTTTATCTTAATGAATATGAGTAAAAAATCTCTTCAATAAATCCTAAAAGAAATTCATTAACAAGAAGAAATAACTGTAATTTTATTCTTTTACTTCCTATTTTAACTAAATAGTTAAATTAGGAAAATTTAGCATTGAAAAACGGAAAGTGATGAAAGTAAGTTCAGTTGTTCTATTTCCGATTATACCCCCTCCGTTTCAAATCTTTTTATTTGAATTCTAATTTGTTTCATTAGCCTGTCTGATTTAATCTAATATTTATTACATTTAAACTTAAATACTTGCACCCAGAAGGTGCATATATTTGCTAGTGTCTATAATGTATATATTTTTGGAGATCCATTCCTTCGAAATAAAAATGGAACTTGGTGTATAACATCCAACTCAGTTTCTCATTTATTTTATAAATCTCTCATGCTACGCAGTTAGTCCCCCAAAATATATTATAGACTCTCTCTTATATAACAATTTAACCTCACAATTCCTTTACGCCCTGTCGGCTGGGGCGTTAGAATGCACCGACTGCACCTCTGCAGAGGGGTAAGACTCCCCCCAATGGGGCCATCTGTTGGCCGTAGGTGGCGACTTGTGATGCTTAAGGATAGAGCCCAGGTGGATGAGCAGTTCATGACTTGCAATACTCCACTTTGGCCCTATCTTGGGCTAGACGGGCAGTCGGAGAGGCCCCCTCCGATCAATCGGCTGGTCACGTCAAGCCCTAGCACCTATATGATTTTCCCAACCCTATTGCCCTTGTGGCAAGCCCCAACCTCTCTTTATCATATGGGTGCTAGAAGGCGGTGGCTGTGGGTCTACATGTCCTGGGAATGACGTTAAACTCTATCTGATGGTGAGGTTTGATTCCAGTTTTGGAGAATGTGGAGCACCTCTTCATCACCATTGCTCCCTGGTCCACTCTGACCCGGAATGGTAGTACCTGTTGGGGTCCCATCTATGGGTTAAATAGAAAAATGTATTTATAAAAAAATTGTATTATCCATTAAGAATTGATTTATTTCAAAAATTTATCGGCATTAAATGACCCACTGAGGTTGATATGCCGTAACAAAACAATCACAATTCCTTTGACTAATATTTGATGGGCGGCGCGGAACACATGAAAATGGCATTACCAATACTCTAATGGATTATGAGGTAAATTGTGGTTATTGTTTTACTGCTCAGTTTACCGACATTCAAGCCCATTTTAGGCAATTGTTTATTTTTTATTGAAATACATCTTTTCTCTAGCCGCGCCCAGTGTCAGCACAGTGCTGATGAATGTAACTTGTTTGCTGGTGGGTCAACACTGGTGTTTTATCCATGTGTAGGAATTCATAGAACGTCGTTTATGAGTTCCTCTTTACTTTATCAGCAGTCTCCTTAGCTCAGTCGGTAGAGCGTTCGGTTAGAAACCACGAGGTTCCTAGTTCGATACCGGTCCACGCCAACTCAGCGTATAAGTAGCACAGGGATCTGTGCGGTAAAGGAGCTGATGGTAGGTGTGGCGCTCCACCGCAGACGCCAAAAAGTATCTCCTTGGTCTAGCGCTATTGAAAAGGGGATAGACTGACTCCCTCGCTGACTGGCTGATACCGACTTTAGGCTGCCCCGATGACTTTACTTAGGTACTACCACCTTGGTAATACATATATTAGGGTCCCATCTATGGGTTAAAGAGAAAAATGTTTGTTGAAAAAAAAAAAAAAAAAAAAAAATGGATTATTCAAGTATGAATTTATTTCAAAACTTTATCGGCATTAAATGACCCACCGGGGTTGATATACCGTAAAACAATCTAAACCAAACCTATATTGATATCATTTATGGGATATTGCTACGTAGTTATGTGAACAGGTGTACTAATTTAAAATATTTGTTTTTTAATATAATATAACCATCTTGATTAAGGAAAGAGTTCACATTGTGTAATTGCTAACGTGCTGGACAATGATATCATAGTAAGCGAGTTCGAACTCCAGGCTCGCTGTTACGTTCAGCTTCGGACTAATAACCTTAAAATAAAAACCAGAAAAGAACCACTTGTTGATGATAGTGCTTTAAGATCACACACAGAAGAGAATCCTAGTACCTTTTTCTGTTCTTTTACAAGGATGGCGTTGACATTGAATAACTTACGAAGGTTTGTATGCCATTAAACAAAAATATAAAACCATCTTGATTGAAATACACTGTAGCACCAATAAAACTGCTGTGCCCGAGTAGCAGTCTAACAGAACGCGGTTGTCTGTCTGGATCAAACTCGCGTCCTTCGGAATAAGAAAAACCCGACTTAAGAGTGACGCGGATACCTGGATGAATTCAGGTGCCTGGATGCATGAAAAGTTGCTTGGGCTCTGGTGTCAATGAACAGACAGACAACAAGCGAGTTAGATGCTTCAGAAGGTACCGGGGTTTACTGATTTGGAAGGATATATATTTTGAGAGATAAGCCGTCAAATAAAAAGGGATGTCATTACCGGTTTTGTTAACAATATTCTGCTTTGACCCTGGTGGACTTCCCCCTGATAAACTAGAATGTCTCTCCCTCCAGCTATGGATCAATAGTAGGGCAGACTGGGCTCTTTAACCTTGGTTAGGCAACCAGTCTAGGAGAAGGAAAACTTTGAATTCAAACCTGATGAACTCCGCTTAAAAAAATTGACCTTGTGTCACATCCTGCTCGTGCGGAGGAGTTGGTAAATATATTTAAGTGATGCATGACTCGTTTGATCCGCTTCGACCATAGATTCATTATTTAACAACTTGACTACCAAATTTCCTCCATGACGGTAGCAATTTTTTTGCTATGTTTTACTTGCATGATACGATATTTCAAAGTTTAATATCAATCAACCTCGGAACTCTTATTCAAATAAAGTCCTAGTATTATTGTAATCGGAGTCCTTCTGCTCAAATATAATGAATAAACCATCAGATCTTTTACTTGTTTACAGTCGGGTCACAGTGGTGGTAGAGCCACTGTGAGTGGCTTAATGTAGGCATGCATAGCCTAGTGGATATAGTTAGGTTAAGACAGTTCAAAGTGACAGTTATCTCTAGACTGCAGGTTCAATTCTAGTCAGGGGCAGCAGTAACATAGAATAGTTAACACAGCTTAATACCTGTACCCCAGCTATGGTTAGCGGAATGAGAACAGGATACCCCCATGGACTGAATAAAGGGTTAGGTTCAAAGTTTCCAGATGGCTCCTGAGCCCGAAAAGAAGGTTCCCGAGTCCGAAAGATTTCCCAAGTCCGACAAGAAATCCCTGAAGCTTGGAGGACACATCGACCGAGACGTTGTACAGATAACAATGAAGATGAGGAAATAGTCTGAATAATCCAAATACTAAAGAATTAATTATACGACTATAGCAGAACTAACCCCTTTTTATAGGGCAAAATAAAGTAAATTAATATGTTGATGAAGCCAATATGGTTTCTGGTGTACAACAACCCAAAATAAAATTGTGACGTAAGTTAACACGTGACGTTAATTTTCACGCAAAATGGAATCCCTTATAAGTTGTTATTCTTGCGAAAGCAGTTAGCCCATTATCTCTCGCGATTCAATTAGCTTTCCAATAAGAGAATTAGTTGAAATTTCATTTCCAACATCAAACGATCTGAGAATTAAATCAACCGGTTGTTCCTTCACTTACAAATAACAGGTAACACGCGTACTCGGTTTGCGTCTGCACTTCACTGTGTGCTAATTGGACAATCAGTTAAGCGTTGATAGACACTCATTTCTCGAATTGTTGCAATTTACTTTAAATATATACTACTATTCATTTACGAGGGTGACTAAAAGAAAAGTAATGCCATTTTGTTTAGGACAAGTATAATTACCAACACAAGAACATGTATCATACATTAAAATGAAGCTAGTTCTCTCGATCAGATCATGACTTCCTCCACATTGTCACCGTTTCTCTCAATACTAATGTTCCACCTTTGAATGAGAACATTTATCCCTGCCCCCTTAAAATTCTGTTGACTATTCTCTGAGCCATTTCTTCACTACAGATTTCATTTCCTCGTCACTGGGATAATTCTTGCCTCTCTGCTGCCCAATATGAAAAAGAAAGTCCAGGAGTGGTCAATGAACTTTAAGTTAAGCTTCCCTGTATTTCATAATTGCAAGGTGTTTTTGTCTTCTTACTTGGTGTGAACGTTAACATATTTTCTATTGCATTATTAGCCACTCTCTGTGCTCGCTCTCTATCTCTATCTCTATCTATCTCTTCCTCTCCTCTCTCTCTCTCTCTCTCTCTCTCTCTCTCTCTCTCTCTCTATCTCTCTCTAGCTCTCTCTCTCTCTCTAGCTCTAGCTATCTAGCTCTCTCTCTCTCTCTTCTAGCTATCTAGCTCTCTCTAGCCTCTCTCTCTCTCTCTTCTCTCTCTAGCTATCTAGCTCTCTCTCTCCTCTCTAGCTCTCTCTCTCTCTCTCTAGCTATCTAGCTCTCTCTCTCTCTCTCTCTCTCTAGCTATCTAGCTCTCTCTCTCTAGCTATTCTAGCTCTCTCTCTCTCTCTCTAGCTATCTAGCTCTCTCTCTCTCTCTCTCTCTCTCTCTCTCTCTCTCTAGCTCTCTCTCTCTCTCTCTCTCTCTAGCTCTCTCTCTCTCTCTCTCTCTCTCTCTCTCTCTCTCTCTATCTAGCTCTTCTCTCTCTAGCTATCTAGCTCTCTCTCTCTCTCCTCTCTCTCTCTAGCTATCTAGCTCTCTCTCTCTCTCTCTCTCTCTAGCTATCTAGCTCTCTCTCTCTCTCTTCTCTCTCTCTAGCTATCTCTAGCTCTCTCTCTCTCTCTCTCTAGCTCTAGCTCTCTCTCTCTCTCTCTCTCTCTAGCTATCTAGCTCTCTCTCTAGCTCTCTCTCTCTCTCTCTCTAGCTCTCTATCTCTCTCTCTCTCCTCTCTAGCTATCTATCTCTCTCTCTCTCTCTCTCTAGCTATCTAGCTCTCTCTCTCTCTCTCTCTAGCATCTAGCTATCTAGCTCTCTCTCTCTCTCTCTCTCTCTCTCTCTCTCTTCTCTCTCTCTCTCTCTAGCTATCTAGCTCTCTCTCTCTCTCTCTCTATCTAGCTCTCTCTCTCTCTCTTCTAGCTATCAGCTCTCTCTCTCTCTCTCTCTCTAGCTATCTAGCTCTCTCTCTCTCTCTCTCTCTCTCTAGCTATCTAGCTCTCTCTCTCTCTCTCTAGCTATCTAGCTATCTATCTCTCTCTCTCTCTCTCTCTCTCTCTCTCTCCTCTAGCTATCTAGCTCTCTCTCTCTCTCTCTCTCTCTCTAGCTACTAGCTCTCTCTCTCTAGCTATCTAGCTATCTAGCTCTCTCTCTCTCTCTCTCTCTCTCTCTCTCTCTCTCTCTCTCTCTCTCTCTCTCTCTCTCTCTCTCTCATAAATAGCCCAAGAGTGTATTACATAATATCAAATGCGTTTTATTTTATTGAGAAAATGAAAAAAATCGAAAATATATGGCTTATTTTCGGCGGGAATCCTCTTATATACGTGTTCATTCGCAATTATTGACAATGGTAATGCACATCTTTTGGTCTAAAGCGAAGAGTCTAAAATAAAGGAAGCATACATTAGAAAGGAATGCCAGTTAATATGAACTGCTTCAAGATCGACAAATATAAAAAATATATTTCAAGACGATTGAATTTAAAAAAAATAATAATTCAAATAAATTTTAATTTGTCGGCTCTCAAGATGTTCTTTTATCAAATATTAAATATCCTATAATCTACTCAAATAGAGGAATTAAATTGGTATAACTGTTACATAATTATTGGATTCCTAATACTTATATAAGGTATTGTAGAATCATAATGGCGATTAGTGCAGCTTGATGGCCTTGAGAGTGAGTGACAGCGCTTGACCTCGCTCTCACCTTGCCTTCCGGGGAATCGTGAGAACCGGAAGGCATAGAAGACCCTGTTCCGGTTTAAGGATATAGTACGTTTACGTCAGTTAGAAGTTAGAAACCGAGCTAGTAACATGTAAGTCTCACTGCGCAGAATGTCTGGCTTGGGGATTGGAAATAAAGTAACATCAACGTAAATCGAAGTCTTGTGTTTATTACCTAAACACTAACAATGACACAGGGCTTCTGATAACGAGAAATCCCTAGCATGGAAAACCAGACCGAAGTCCCCAAGACAACGCTAGACCAGACCAAGATGATAGAAGATAGAACCAAAGCCGACCAGAGGAGAAGACGACTTGAGTAAGAAGAAAGGGTATACAACATAACTTTTAACATCGTAAACAATAGGAACGATGGGCCGAGTGAAAATCCTGTTTGCATTCTACAAGGTGCCAGGTTCAATACCAAACCTCACCCACTCAGCGCATTAACAGCGGTAAAGTGAGGAGCTGATGGTTGGTATGTTAATCCACTTTAGATGCGCAGGAAAATGTCCCTTGTCTAGCGATAGTGAAAAGGGGATATAATCCCTCGCTGTCCGGCTGATACAAACAATAGCTCATTCTGTCGAATTTACTTATTTTACTTATCTCTATGTTTATAAAAAAACATGACTAAAATACGCCGTTATCATCTTGCTACATCTTATATTAAAACCGAGACCAATGGTTCACGTTGAAATTCAAATATGTAAATCCTGATAATCGGGTGTTGCTTATCCTTCGAATTCTTATGAATATTGTTACCAGCTAAATAATGGACCATTCCGGGGTTTTTTATTATAAAGAAAGGGAATAAAAAGGACATGCCGCATAATATTCACGAAAGAGTATGGAAAAATAAAGTGAGGGAATGAGCGCACATAAGCGCGATAACGCTAAACTTTCAATCGAACTTAAGGAAAAGAGTCTAAGGAGGAAAGAAAAAGTGAGTTAAATCATGTTTATAATACTTTTTACATGATGAACTATTGTAATAGCTCTTAAGTAAACCTATTAGACTTTGTAATAATTAAACATATTAGATTTTGTAATAATTAAATAATCATGCGGTAATATATCTACAGGTCCCGTTTGTTTTTTATATAAAGTAAACCAAATTTAATCACGTTTATCTGATTGTCCGTCTCACTCGGATGGTTTGTGAGATAGGGGCAGGTGGCCAAACAGCTGGTTCCTTGTGGGGTTCTGTTTCCACGACGTGTTCAAAACTCCACGCAGGTTCTTGTACAGCTTCCATCTAGCTTATTCTCAAGGCGCTTCGTTAGGTTCGAAGCGATGTAGTCATACAGCAACACTTATACAACCACAGCTTGGAAGAGGACAAGACATGCTGGAGGAGCAAGGACGGACACATAAGCGACGTTCTCCTGTGGAAGTCAAATCATGGACATGCTAATGTAGGCAACTCAGCAAGGAACCTACATTGACCAACTCTGTGCGGATACTGGATGCTGCACAGATGACCTCCCTGGGATAATGAATGATTGAGAAGTTTGGTGAGAGATTGTCATGGATATTGTTGGAATATGTGTGTATATAAGGTGTGCTCCAGTTCCCCACCTGGATTTATAGACTATCCAATTTACGTGGTACCCCTCCGGCCAATCAACAAGTCATGCTGCGTGGCTGATACACTACTTAAACACATATACTTGCTAACGTTCACTTGCAATCATTGAGGAGGAACTTACAACCATTGAGGAAGGAACTGAGGAATCTTTACCAGAAGAACCAAATGATTCATTATCGGAGCGTCAAGCCTTAGCACCTATATGATTGCCCCAACCCTATTGCCCTTATGGCAAGCCCCAATCCCTTTTTATCATATGGGTGCTAGAAGGCGGTGGCTGCGGGTCTACATGTCCTAGGAATGACGTTAAACTATCTGATGGTGAGGTTCCAGTTTTGGAGGTTTGGGGAATGTGGGGCACCCCTTAATCACCATTGCTTCCTGGTCCACTCTGACCTGGAGTGGTAGTACCTGTAAGGGTCCCATCTATGGGTTAAATAGAAAACATGAATTTATAAACAAAATTGTATTAAAATCCATTAGAAATGAAATTATTTCAAAACTTTGTTAGCATTAAACATTTTTTTTTACCAATAGAAGTATTCGGCATAAAATAACCCAAGGGGTTGGCATGCCGTAAAACCCAACCAACCAAACCAATCATTATCGGAGTACTCTTTACCAAGGATCCAATTCCACTGGACAAGTGCTCTAGCTTAAGGCCTACAGGATGGCAAAACACCTTGTAACAGATATCCGTGCTAACTGCGCGAAATGTTGATGGTTTGATCATTTGTGAATTAAGATATATTATCAATCAGTTCAATGATTTTTTTTATATCAATATTCTCCAAGCCTCTTGAATAATTAAAGCCTTTACTTATTCTGGACAATGTTTATCAAGTATAAGATATTCAGCCAAATAATTACTACGATTGGTTCAGCAATGACAGATTTCCGCTTTCCTTGGGAAAATCGTGCTAACTTGTTATTTTAATGGCCATTCCTGTCTCAACGTGTTTTGTTGTGTTTATATTTATTGATGTGTCAATTGTATTTGTCGATTTTGCAACCGTCAGGAAAATGAAGATGTTTTCATATTTACTTAACGTGTGACGACTTTTCTGTGTACAAAAGATATCAATCAGAAAGCTTTTAAAAAAAGTCAATAACGTGTCACAATGTAGAGGTAGGGAATATACATTAACTCAGATATTTGAGTAAATTTCATTTTCGATCTCGGTATGTTTTGCAAGTTTTTGTTTAACAACACCTGCATGAAAACATTTTCTCGCTATAATGGTATTATTACATATATCATATTTAACTATTATTATTTATTATTATTATTATATTACCACCATCATAATTATTAATATTGGTCGTGCATTATCATTGTTAATATTAGGACATTATTATTGGTAGTAGTAGTAGTATGGGTATTCTATTAGTAGTAGTATCATTGTTACAATATGCATTGCAGAGACATTTTCTTATTAAAGTGTCAGCGCGTATAAAATTGTTGACTCACAAATGAAATTGTCAGGAGTCCTACAAGGGGATACACTAGCGCCATATATATTCATAATATGCCTAGACTACATACTCCGTACATCGCTAGATCCCATAAAAGAAAAAGGCCTCACACTAAAAAAAAGCAAGAAGCAGGCGATATCCAGCACATACTATTACGGCTGCGGACTATGCTGATGACCTGGCACTACTCGCAAATACACCTGCACAAGCCGAATCCTTACTACACAGCCTAGAAAAGGCAGCGCGAAATGTCGGCCTATACGTAAACTCTGATAAAACTGAGTTCATGTCTTTCAAAAACAAAAGCGACATCTCAACCATCGATGGCAAACTCCTAAACTCGGTAGAACAATTTAGATACTTAGGCAGTAACATCTCCTCCACAGAAAACGACGTTAATGCACGCATAGGAAAGGCATGGGCCGCTATAAATAAATTATCGGTCATATGGAAATCCAATCTCATAGACAAGTTAGAGTTCTTCCAGGCCGTTGTCGTGTCAGTGCTGTTGTATGGCTGCACCACCTGGACATTAACGAAGCAACTAGAGAATAAACTAGATGAGAGTTGCACAAGAATGCTGTGGGTGATTCTGAACAAGACGTGGAAACAGCACCCCACGAGAAAGCAGCTGTACGGCCACCTGCTACATATCACCCAAACCATCCGAGTAAGACGGACAAGACACGCGGGACACTGTTGGAGAAGTAAGGACGAACCCATAAGCGACGTCCTCCTGTAGAAGCCAGCACATGGGTACGCCAATGTGGGCCGACCAGCGAAGACATACATTGATCAGCTCTGTGCGGATGCAGGATGCTGCACAGAGGACCTCCCGAGAATGATGAACGATAGGGACGGATGGAGAGAGATTGTCATGGATATCCGTGCTAACAGTGCGACATGATGATGATGATGAATTAAGATAAAGACGTGAGGTACATTCAATTATAAATTTGAGATCCAAAGCAAAACTTATCTTTTGTATAAGTAAAAACCAAAAATTGGCAGTCACCTATGGTCGGTATCAACGGGACAACGAGGGAGTCTATATTCTTTTAATTAGCGCTAAACGAAGCAGATTATTTTTGCGTCTAAGGTAGTGTAGCACTTATCATCAAATTCACACTTTACCGCAGAGAACCGAAGCTGTGGAACTCATGCGCTTATTTGGCGAGGGCCGGTATTGAACCTGAAAACTAGTGGTTCCGATTCGAATGCTCTACCGATTAAGCTAAATCGGCTCATAAGTTGGACGAAAGAGTAAACAGCGCCAGTTATGTATTGTTCGTTGTTTAACCCCATCTACAATATATTGCTGAAAGCAGGTGATGTAATGGTTAGAAACGTAGGAAATAGGCTTGTCAACCAGAGTTCAAATCCTGGAGGAAATAGCTGCATTTCACATAGCGCTAATTCCCTTTGGTAAAGCATGCACTCGACTACCCTTCCGCCCAGCTCAAGGTAAATAGTAGGGCAGACTGGAGTCTTTAATGTTGGTTAAGCAGCCAGGCTGAAAGGAAAACTAAATGCAAACCTGTTTAACTCCGGTTAACAAATTGACCTTGTGTCACATCCTGCTCGTGTGCGGGGTTTATATATCCTTTCTTTAGGATGGGTAAGGGTTATGAGATTGAGGTAAATTCTCACCAGAATCTATGTAGTTCTATTTCTCTCATATCCTTATACCATTTTCCTGTCTTCCTTTAATTATTAGATATTTTCTATTGTGTTTAACTAATTTTTTAACGCAACCAGTTTTTTTGTAGTTTGTATTGGAATTAATTCAGGATTAGTTATCATAAGGTCTTGCAGTCATCACACATTCCTCTGACTCTTTTTCACCAACCTATCGGTAGATCGTGCGTGTAGCATCCAGAATTCGTGCAATAGCTTATTGATGTCGGTTTTTGTTAGTAGACCTACAGTGGTGTCTGTCTACGTGTCCATATGAGAACGTCACCTATGAGTTCGTCCTTGCTTCTCCAGCAGTGTCCATGACTGGTTTAGGATAATGAACAGTAGCTGCATCGATATTCCTCCATTGACCAGCATTAACTTTATCTTTCCTCTATGATAGATTCTTTGAAACAGGATTAGTCAAATCATGAGCAAAAAGATATGGATAATCTGTTTTTCATTTTTGAAGCCCTAAAAAGAAAAAAAAACTTTCATAAACAAATAATTTGTTTTTTACATACAGATAAAAATACGGAAGACTGAATATTAATGCAAGACCAGGTTGTTGGAAAATTAAGTTGCGTCCACTCAGTCCAAACGCCAATGCAAAAGTAATGTGGCGAAAACCCCACTTCCAATATCCCATCAGTCCCCTACTGATCAAAAGGGAGCAACTCTATTTTTCTTAGGTTTTGCTAACAATAATCTCAATAATTTTTCACTTTGATTTGGGAACAATTTTCGATAAAGGAGGAGCGTGTGTTTTTTTTTTTTTTTTTTTTTTTTTTTTTTCTTTTTAACGAATTAAAAATTATTCAAAGATACTAGGAATAATACGCGCCCTTCGGACGTAACTATCTAAGTTTTGATACAATAAAATATATTAAATTAGAAAGAACAAGGAAACTAAATAAGAACAAATAAAAATATTACACTTCTTTTAATACTATTTGAATTGATATCTATAAAAAAATAAATAAATAGGATCGCTTTTGATATGGTTGAGAATAACATGTTTGTATTAAAAAATCATTAACAACAAATAATTTAATGAACCCAGTTTTGTTAAAGTCACTATGTACATTATTTCCACCATATAATATGTAAACCTATATTTCTTAAATATATATAACACACTTGAGGATTTTTAATTCACTAATAACATGTTTAATGAATAAGATTTATTCTATGTATTAATGATTATGACTAATCAAATACCCATGATAAACAGACGTAATTCTTGAGGGTATGGTGACGTAGTTTCGGTTAGAAATTGTATATTATCTCTCGTGATTTAATAGATATCGTCGTAGAAAATGGACACGGCAACCCAAATTCAAATTCTTAACGAGGCTGTTTGTATTACATAAATCGTAAGTCAACTTGGTATAAGTATGCATCCGACTATTTCCCCTCTAGCAGTGTGTAAATAGTAGGGCATAATCTGCTTCTTAACGTTGGTATGGCAACCGGTCTTGTAGAATGAAAACCCTGAATTCAAACCTGGTAAACTATACTTTGAATAGTGTCACATTCTGCTCGTGGTAGAGGGGTTGGACTGTAATGTGTTATCACTTGTTGCACAGCATAGGAAGTGAATATGTCATCCCCTTAAAATGTGAGTACTGCATACAAAAGTAATTGGGATAAAAACTTCGATGGACTAATCCACGGATTTCATTCAAATGTAAAAAGTTGGCCAGAAGGCTGGAAAAGATCGTTAATAAAATTGTTTAACAGATGTGCCTTTTGTTTAATTCTACATGTATAAATGAAAGAATGTTGCCTAATTACACACACACACACATATATATAAAACCAGGCTTGATAGATCCGGCATTGTTTAAAAAGAGCTTGTGAACTGTGTAACAAAGAAAAATATCGAATATGCACACAAATTTTTTAAAAAAAGCATCAACGTAGTGACATTGAATACAAACTGAGGAGAAATTAGACTTGGGCTATTTGAAAGTGATATTAATTATGCTGGTAAGATAGAAAAACGAAATATTTTACTAATTAGTGCATTGCCATAGACGGTGATAATTTCTGAGAAAGGTGACAACGTACTGAATAGACATGGTGTCACCGTGAATTATGCATTAACACCAGCATTTTCAGGTGTGAAGGGATAATAACAATAGTAATGCTAATACTACTATTAATAGGACTGTATACAGAATGGACAAAAATGATAGAATTGTAGTATCGAAAGTATTCTATACTAATCTCATGTTTTGAATGGAATAAAAGTAATAGACGATATTCATTAGCAACTGAATTAATATACCTTGCGTATCTAGCAAGTAGAGTGGTGGTGGGGGTCAAGTCCTTGCTTGCGTATCTAGCAAGTAGAGTGGTGGTGTTGCTGCGTATCTAGCAAGTAGAGTGCTAGCAAGTAGAGTGGTGGTGTCCTTGCTTGCGTATCTACTAGCAAGTAGAGTATTAGCAAGTAGAGTGGTGGTGTCCTTGCTTGCGTATCTAGCAAGTAGAGTGGTGGTGTCCTTGCTTGCGTATCTAGCAAGTATGGTGTCCTTGCTTGCGTAACTAGAGTGGTGGTGTCCTTGCTTGCGTATCTAGCAAGTAGAGTGGTGGTGTCACATCTAGCAAGTAGAGTGGTGGTGTCCTTGCTTGCGTATCTAGCAAGTAGAGTGGTGGTGTCCTTGCTTGCGTATCTAGCAAGTAGAGTGGTGGTGTCCTTGCTTGCGTATCTAGCAAGTAGAGTGGTGGTGTCCTTGCTTGCGTATCTAGTAGAGTATGCAAGTAGAGTGTGGTGTCCTTGCTTGCGTATCTAGCAAGTAGAGTGGTGGTGTCCTTGCTTGCGTATCTAGCAAGTAGAGTGGTGGTGTCCTTGCTTGCGTATCTAGCAAGTAGAGTGGTGGTGTCCTTGCTTGCGTATCTAGCAAGTAGAGTGGTGGTGTCCTTGCTTGCGTATCTATACCTGAAGGTGGATCAAGACCTCTCCAAATAACCCGCAGTAGGCCAGGTCGACAGTAGGCCGTATGTAAATTAGGTCGCCTAGGAAGAATACAATATCGAATGTACTAAGATAATATTTGCACTCTTTTTTATGAATGGAATAGACGTAGTAGAGGACATTCGTGTTTTCATTACAAAAATTAGATTATTTTAACCGTTAATAAAGAAAAATTAATTTAAAAGTAATACAAATACGAGGTATGTCAGAAAAGTTCCAGGACTAGTGTCACAAATAATCTATTTCAAAGCGAACTACAAGTTATCCCCTTCATAGTAATCCCCATGCAGTCTAATGCACTTTCACATCCTTCTGTCACGCTTGCATGCACTCCCGGAAGGATTATTCCGGGATTCTTCGTAGCTGTGTCGTCACGGCATTTTTGATGTCGTGCACATCCTCGAAACTGGTTCACTCGGATACTCAGGGCAGTGTGGACAGGTACGTTGTCATGGTGAAGCACCATCAGTTGTCCTGTCACATCCCTTGCCTCTTCTCGCGCACTGAACTAATCAAACGCCACAGTATCTATTTGTAGACATGCTGCAAATGATGTTGTCACCTCAGCTAAATAATGGACCATTCCGTATTTATTATAAAGATAGGCAATGAAAAGATGCTTCACAGAAAAAAACAAAGAAACAGTAGGGTAAAGATTGTGAGAGAGGTGATAGCACGGAAGCGATAACGCTAATTCTATAAGATTATAGTTTTTATATATTGAACTATTTAGCAATAGCTCTTAAGTAAACCTTTCAAAAATTGTAAAAATTAAATTATGTAGAAAATCCAACACTCAAAATATCAAGTCCTGGGTCAAATACGCCACTCTTCTCGTCCACTGCTTGGTTCATTCTGCGCCAGTGCGAGCAACTGCCTGTTTTTATTACGGCTCACTCAGCTGCCCTGCAAATTACGTCTCGTCCTTCAGTCTTTCGGCTATGCCCATTAAAAATTAACATACTGTGGTATATCAACAGGTCCTGCTAGTCTAAGTATAAAAAGACGGGAAAAATGCAATATTTCACACTGAAAACATCACTTTTCAAAACTTCTGTAATAAACCCAGAATATGGCCGGGTCAGCTCGGACAGTAGAGCATTGGGCTAGGAATCGCAAGGACCCTGATTCGATACCGACCCTCACCAACTCAGCGTATGAGTAACACAGGGATCTGTGCGGTAAAGTGAAGAGCTGATTATGTAGTGTCTGAGTGGAGCGCCACGCTCCACCTCAGACACTACAATAATCTCCTTGGTCTAGCTCAAGTGAAAAGGGGATAGACTCCCTCGCTGTCTGCCTGATACCGACATAAAGCTGCCCCGATGTCTTTACTTTATAAATCCTAATTATTTTTTATTCATTTATAAGTAAAAAAAAGTAAGGTCGTCGGGGTGACTTAAGGTCGGTATCAGCCAATCAGCGAGGGAGTCTATCCCCTTTTTCACTAGTGCTTGACCAAGGAGATTGTTTTTAGCGTCTGAGGCGGGGAACCACACCTATCATCAGCTCCTTACTTTACCGCACAGATCCCTGTGCTACTCATACGCTGAATTGGCGGGAACCGGTATCGAACTACGAACCTTGTGGTTTCCAGCCGAACGCTCTACCGACTGAGCTAACCCGATGTTCATATTGACAGTAGGGCATCGGTTATTTTCCACTCGCGTATATCTCAAATTTTACAAATATTAGAGGTGTGTATGGGGGTGGGTGGGGGACATAGCATTGAAATGGAAATAAACGTATCCTCACAAAAATGTTGAAATAAATTCCGTCATCGACATTAATTTGATTGTATCTTTTTAATCTCTGCTTAATGCGGTTTCTCTCTTAATATTACGAACGCCTTTTTCTTCCCGCGGACATAATTGTTAAGCGCTTGATTGGTGACAAGATTTTATCACCATTGCATTGTTATTTGTAATATAATAATCCCTCAATGTTACATTTACATTTCCTATTGATTTTCTTTTCGTTTTTGCATATTTTAGTTTGAGCATTGACTCTAAATGGGGAAACAGTTCATAATTAGGTTTTCCGTTTAGCTCAATCGGCAGAGAAACCACCAAGGAATCGCAAGGTTCCGGCTTAGATACCGGTTCCCACCAACCTGGCCCATGAGTTGCATAGCTTAGGAATGTTATCTGTGCCGTAAATCATCTTGCAGCTGACGGTAGTTGCGGTGCTCCAACTTAGAAAAAAAAAAGTAAATATTCCTGATATAGCGCTAGTGAAAAGAGTAGTCTCCTTTGCTGTCCGACTGATACCGACAATAGGACACCGCGCTGACCTGACTTATTTAAAATAACTAGCGAAAGCATGCGCACCCCGGGGTGCAAGTATTTAAGTTTTAATATAATAAAATATTGAATTTCAAAGACTAACAAAATAAGAAATAATATAAAAATATTACACTTACTAGCAAATATATGCACCCTCCGGGTGCAAGTATTTAAGTTTTAATATAATAAAATGTCATGTTAAATTAGAAAGGCTAATGAAACTGAATAACAATGCAGATAAAAAGATTTGGAACAGAGGGGGTATGATTGAAAAATAGAACAACTTTGAAACTAACTCTTCCATCATTTTCCATTACTCCCGTCTTTCATTGGTAAATTTTCCTAATTCAACTATTTAGTTAAAATAGGAAGTGAAGAATAAAATTACAGTTATTTCTTCTTGTTAATCGATTTCTTTTAAGTTTTATCCCTGAGATTTTTGCTCATATTCAATAAGATAAAACCAAACAATTAGAAATCAATAATACTAAGCATATATTTATTAAAATCAAATTTTTAATATCAATATGCAAATTAGTTTTCTCATTCACACTGTAAACCGCAATTTTGTTGTATATATTAATACAATTGCATGTTATTAGTATGTAGATATGGTCAACAGTCTTAATGATGTAAAACAATTTTATTAATAATTGAGGTTTAAATAAAAATAAAATCATGGAGAATGTGATATAAATAACAAAGGGAATTGTGACTTGTATAGTAATATAGTTTATGTTACAGACACACATAATCTCCATTATAATAAGATATTACACCAACTCCTCCGCACGAGCAGGATGTGACACAAGGTCAATTTCTTAAGCGGAGTTCAAAAGGTTTGAATTCAGAGTTTGCCTAACCAAGGTTAAAGAACCCAGTCTGCCCTACTATTTGCCCATAACTGGAGGGAGAGTAGGATTCATACATTTTCCAAGGGTATTAGCGCTAAGTGAAATGCATTTACCACATCCAGGATTTGAACTCGGGGCGACGAGTCCATTTCCTATGACTTTAACCATTACACCACGCGTTTCCTACAATATAAATTTATATATAGGATTGCTTTTAGTAAGTTTGATAATAACAAGATAATATTGGAAACCGGTAACAGCAAATAATTATCTATTTAACCCTATTTTGTTAAAACCATTATGCAAATTATTCTCCCCATATAATATGTAATGATTTATTTCTGATATATATATATATATATATATATATAAATATATATAATAATATGGACAGTGTTGCGGCAAATTAAACTCGGCTAGACTTTGATGGAGACATCATTAATATATAAGATGCCAATTAAAATCAAATAATGACTTTCATAATCGTTGAGAAAATAACTTAAATAAGGAAATAATGACGTCAGTGGTGACTTAGTTTCGGTTACAGTTACGTAAGCTCCATTATAAGATGAAGACACTATTGTTACACTTGCAAATGTGTGACGATTTTAAATGGGAGGTTTTCTTTTCTAAGTTTTTTTATATCAGTAATTTAGAATTTATTTGTACGATTTTAACAGAAAAAGTAATTTATGAAATATATCGTCAAGAAAGATAAAAAATGCGTAGAACAGATTGATAATGGTTTTAACCTTGGTAATCCACGTCTTGATCTTTTAAACAGTTGTAGCGGAAATAACACTGCTGTACCCATAGAGCTATGCAAGAGACCTCGGTTGTGTCTTGCCCATCGGGATCGAACACGCACTCTTTGGAATGCAAAATATATGACGCGGACATGTGTTTTGATTGAGGTGCCTGGATACACGAAAAGTTGCATGGGCTCTGGTGTCAATAAATAGACAGGCCAAAAGCGAGCCGATTAAACTTCAGAATGAATATTACAGACTCGGAGGGAGTTATATATATTGAGAGAAAACGCAGTCAGAAAGAAGCGTCGACACTGGGGTACTACCTGCTGATAGATTACAAAATCTAATCAACAGCGTAGACGAGTACATCAACTATTTCGTGAAATTTATTGTTCGTTTTAATTGGCCGCAAGTATAGAATGCCTGTTCAGTATGAAATATCTTTTAATATTAACTAGCAAATATATGCACCCTCCGGGTGCAAGTATTTAAGTTTTAATGTAATAAAATATTGTATTAAATTAGAAAGGCTAATGAAACTAAATAAGAATACAAATAAAAAGATTTGAAACAGAGGGTATAATAAAAAATGGAACAACTGAAACTTACTCTTCCATCACTCTCGTATTTATTGTTATTTTTTCTAATTTAAGTATTTAGTTAAAAGAGGAAGTAAAGAATAAAATGACAGTTAATTTTTTTTTCTTGTTAATGGATTTCATTTAAGATTCATCCCTGAGATTTTTGCTTATATTCATCAAAATAAAACCAAACAATTAAAAATCAATAATACTAAGCATATATTTATTAAATTCGATTTTTTAATATTAATATGCAAATTAGCCTTCCTGTTCACATTGTAAAGCGCTATTTTGTTGTATATATAAATATAATTGCATGTTGTTAGTATGTAGACATAGTTAACTGTATCAATAATGTAAGACAATTTTATTAATAATTGAGGTTTAGATAAAAATAAAATCATGGAGAATGTGAGGTCAATAACTAAGAGAATTGTGACTTGAGTAGGAATATAGTTTCGGTTACAGACAGAAAAACACACAATCTCCATTATAATAAGATATGTAAAATCCGTTTTTTTGGCCAGGGGTTTGATTCTTGTTCCTTTTTTACAGCAAACAGCGCAAATTTACATATTAGCTCCTTTTGACATCAATAGGATACATCTAACAGTATATTCTCTACAACTTGTATCTATTTGGCAATCATTTAAGTTCATGTGAATTGAAATGGAAAAAAGAAAATCGGAAACCAGTAAAAGTAATCGAGCAAATCATCTATTATGTTAAAAATGACATCTGCTTGTGCTTCACATAAAATAGTAGGCAAATTATAATTACTTTATCTGTCCACTCAGGTGATGGTCTATTTCTGCAGCCATTATCATCACTAAAGTTTATCACTGCAATTTGGTTTGTTTTATTTTCCATGACACCATTCGTCTCACTCTAACACTTTCGTGTCATCCTTTATAACATATCATCTTTTGTAAAAATGTGTGTCCTAGGTGTGTCGTTAAACTGCATAGAAGGGTGGGTTCCAGTTCTAGACCCCTGGGACGTGTGGTGTACCGCTTCATCGCCATTTCTCTTTGATCCACTCTGACCCGGAGTGGTAGTGGTGTTAGGGTCCCATCTATGGGTTAAATGCAAAATATGAATTTTAAAGAATAGTTTAAAAAGGATTTTCAATTAAAACAATTTCGAATACCCATCCAGAATGAGTTAAAACTAAGCGTCTTCGGCATAAAATGACCCAACAACGGTAATATCCAACCACTCTAAGAATTTGTAAAACCTTTTTGAAACCCTTTTTTCTGAAAAACAAACAAAAAAAAACATGTATATTACTAATCACACGCAAGACTAAGATGTGACACAAGTTCAATATCTTCAGTGGAGTTTAACAGGTTTGAATTTAGTTTTAGTTTTGGTAGACTGGTTGCGTAACAAAGGTTAGTCTAGTCTGCCCTTCTCTTTAACGATAACTGGAGGGATGATAGATGAATTCATAACTTTGTAATTAAATTGTCATAATGTGGTATATACACAAGTCCTGCTAGTCTGTATTATTCCTGAACACTTACATACATACATATTTTAAACTGCAGTCTATTCCATACACATATCCAAAATACACTTAAGTTTTGAGACAACATTCAGACAATTTATATTTTACTCGTCTTTTAACCTATGCTTTCTCTTTAAAACACGTCACACTTTTGACAATTTTGGGCGTCTTCGCTTGCAACGGTCGCATTTTTGACTTTCGGAAGTGAGCGCTGTTCAGAATTTGGTAACTGGTCTTTCTACGGTTAAAACTACCCAACTCCTGTTGTTCAAAAAACATCCATCACTATTTTGGACAACATTCTTTCCGTCGTAAAGTCCAGATAAAAGCTTGTTAAAAAACCAAAACGTTATAACGTCGACTTCAACATCGGGAATGTATTACTCTTCTTGCAATACCTTGTGTTAATTTGTTTTCTACATATTGACCGATTTATTTCCATATTTTACTTCAAAACTTACATGCATACTTACATGATTTTATATTTAATGTAGTTGCATGTGTTGATAAGTTTATTTCGTTGCTTTCTGGTGGAATTCTATAATTTTTAATTCGTTTTTATGTAAATCTCAATTTATAGCAATAATTGAGGATATAGTTTTCATTCTATAAATGCTTTAATTTACCAGGTCAGGGTTATAAGATATTTATTTTTCATTTTTAAATTCATTTTTCATAAAATATTGCAGTGTTATCTTACAAATCGTATAAAATTGAAATTGTTTGCAGGTTTAGTTTCAAACATATCGCATGAATTAAAAAAATGCGTTTTCACCTATTGCTACGTTAACCTATGGAAGCTTCCTTGATTTATTATATCCATTCTTGGTATCTGTTAGTTTTTGCTCATATATGTGTGTGTGTGCATTTGTTTTTTCTTTTTGCGAGTATTTTTGGCTTGGTAAAGACCACGAGATATTTAATCGTCAAGTGTAGGCGTTCAAGTTTTCTTGCTTTTTGTAAACCAGGAACTTGATGGTTCAGAAGTTGCCCCATATATATGTGTTTATCCATGCGCTTTAAATAATGTCACTGGTCGTCATCGGGGATTGTTGTTTGTAGTGTTTTTTTTTTTTTTGTGCGAGTTTTATTCAATTGGGATAGTTTACTGTTGTTATATTCGATGGTTTTGTTATTTCTGAGAGAAATTCTCAGCTGGTTCGATTCTCACCGGGAAATTATTCAATACTTAAATTCCGATGAGCACAACGCTTCCATGCCATAGAATGTCAACCAGAGATCCCTGCAATTTCCTTATGAACAAAAAAAAAAAAATTTAAAATATGTAAGTAAATGCGGGACAATATCACATACTACTGACAGACAAGGTTTAAAATCCGAATAAGAATAAAATAGCAATGAAGAATATAAAAATATTTTTTAATAGGTAAAATATGAATATATACAAAAAATGAAACATAAAATATGATAATATTAATAATAGATAAAAATATAAGAATTGAAATTAAGGTAAAATGTAAATTCCATATATATGCATTAACCTAAACAATCTAAATAATCTAATAAAATGATAAAAACATAAAATAGTACAAATTTAAGAATAATAACTAGAGTAATATCGTGGTGATAAATGGGATAAGTACATAAAACATAGATAAAACTTGCAGCATAAATGTTTGATACATCGGAGAAATACTACCTTCTGTTTTTAAGATATTTTGAATTCTAAGTAAAGTCGACCGGGAGACCTAAAGTCGGTATCAGCCAGTCAGCAAGGAGTCTATCCCTTTTCAATAGCGATAGACCAAGGAGATTGTTTAAGCATCTGAGTTGAAACGCCACACATACCATCAGATCCTTACTTTACCGCACATATCCATGTGCTACTCATATGCTGAGTTGGCGAGGACCGGTATCGAACTAGAACCTTGTGGTAACCTTGTTTTGCTGAGTCAAATTAATTGTTTTTTTACCGACACGTCAACTCATTGAGGATTATATTAGGTTAGAATATTGCATTTATTTTTGCATGTTTTGTGCAATCGTTTAAAGTGTTTATTTATTTTATTTCTTATTGTTTTTATTTTTTAATTTTATTTTTTATTCATCGTATCGAGTTTTCTAATAAAAGTAATTTTAAGTATTACTATATAATACTAATCCGGTTTCAAGTAATTGTTATTATTTAATAATTCATTCGTTTGTGCACAGTTATAGTGTTGCAAGTGTCTAGAATATCATTAGTAAATTATTCCATCTTATAGTAATCATTTTTAATACAAGTTATGTTGGCACTAAGGACGATGGCAAAACTTTTTTTCATCAGCGCCAATTCCTGAGTGACAGTGTTTGGTGGACTGAATGTACACAAACTGAGATGCTATCCGGGGCTGCTGTCTTTTCTCTCTCTTCTGGCTCTCTTTGCTGTTGAGGCTACTCTCCTTAATACAAGTAAGTTTGTTCTATCAAGTGTTCCAATGTAATGCAAATCATTTGTATTCGAGTGCATGCTTTTAAGTAACTAATGCAATTTTAAAATCATTTATTTGTACAAAATAGTTTCGCTCAGTTGTTAGAGCACCCGCCTTGGAATTGCAAGGTCTCCTCTAGTGAAAAGGGGATAGACTCCCTCGCTGTCCGACTGATATTGACACTAGGCCACTCTGCCACATTTACTACTTATATTGTATCAAATAAATAATGATTTTAGCAAGAATTATATTAAAAAAATGATTTCAACCGATTTTGATTTTGATTTCAAGATAGTCACAAAGTAGCAATATTCACCGGAAGTTAACCAGACAAGATTAGATATATATAACATATAAAAATTCAAACCCATTCTCAACAGATATTACAAAGGTAAGAGACGGATTTTATCTTCTCTAATAACTTATAGAATAATTATATTAACTTGATGCTTCAAAGGAGTCTAATAATAGATGAGGAAAACTTTCTATCAGGGACTCCACTCTAAAAAAGTGTTTTAATACTTTTGAGAGGGGTCCCTTGGAAAGGATTTTACATCTATCCCCCACATTTCATTCATTTTTATTTCATCCATTCATTTTACCATTAATTTTATATATACTAGCAAATATATGCACCCTCCGGGTGCAAGTATTTAAGTTTTGATGTAATAAAATATTATGTTATCTTAGAAAGGGTAATGGAACTAAATAAGATGCCGATAAAAAGATTTGAAACAGAGGGGGAACAACTAAAACTTGCTTTTTCTTCACTTCCGTCTTTCAGTGCTAAATTTTCATAATTTAACTATTTAGTTAAATTAGGAAGTAAAGAATAGAATTACTGTTAATATTGTTAATGAATTTTTTAAGATTCATTGAAGAGATTTTTGCTCATATTCATTAAGATAAAACCAAACAATTAGAAATCAATAATACTGAGCACATATTTATTAAAATCAAATTTTTGATATCAATATGCAAATTAACCTTCCCATTCACACTGCAAACCGCCATTTTTTGTATATATAAATACAATTGCATGTTATTAATATGTAGATATGGTCAACAATATTAATAATGTAAAACAATTTTATTAATTATTGAGGTTTACATATGAATAAAATCATGGAGAATGTGATGTAAATAACTATGTGAATTGTGACTCGATTAGTAATATAGTTTCGGTTACAGACAGAAAAACACACAATCTCCATTATAATAAGAATATATATATATATATATATATATATATATATATATATATATATTATATATATTAAAGGACTCGTACACTAAATAATAAGTGTTGAAATGTTACTGTGGAAGCAATTTCCTCTCTTGGTAACCATAACAGTTGCATTTGTTTTGTAGTATTCAATTATCTTATTTCATACAATTTTCTTACAATTCGGATAACGATTCAGAGGACGAACTTTCTCCTTCACTCTTAAAATTAACGACAGTTCCCGCTCCTATCCGATAATTGATTGGTCAGAGAGTCTAGTTCACTTCACCTCCTCAATCAAGCCAATGTCACACCTCCACTTCTAGCGGAGATTAGGGTTTTAAAATTTCATAGGAGACTGTCTGCTCCTGATACAATTAGCCACTCTTCGTGTCTAGGAAAAAGATTTACTGACTGTATAACCTATTTGGTAATTAGGGTTCTTTGTTGAGACCAAATAATTTCTAGGTTGCCAGGAATATTCAACTTGTAAATAATGCAGAGCCAGCACAAATAACTGAGATTTAATTGGATGATATAACAGATGTCTTTTAAAAATAAAATAAATGCAAATATAAATGCTTCAGTAAAATATCCTAACTGTAACGAACGAATGTGTTTGGATAGGATTTACATACATTAGGCTGTTGTGAACAAATCGCAAAAAGGTAGACGTTCTGTCGAAGAAGAAATCGTTGCTACTTGTATCTGTACGTGTGTTATATTATAGGTCTTCTGTCAATGAGGATTAAAGGGAACCATCTGTTCCAGACTGCAATATTATATTATTACATTTTCAGTTTATTTTGGGGAAATGAGTGATCCAAATAAATAATGTTTATATGTATGTATGTATGTGGGTATATGTATGTATGTATGTGTGTGGCGGTGTGTGTGTGGGGGGTGTATAATGATAATGGTACACAGTAATCAACTCTAGTTTCACCATAAAGATCTTCAGGGTTAAATCCACTGGATTAATCAAGATATTGATTAATTGCAGTCGTTTGCACATGTTTTTTGCGATTAACGGTTGGTTATAGGTCCGTGGTCGAAGAACGCTGGTTCAAAATTCAAAAAGAGCGGTGGTAGCATTTTTTTCAAAGGATCAAAATATAAACATTGTTAGAAATCCGCTTTGTGCTATTGTTTTAATGGTTTATGACAATGATGAGGATTGTTTATATTATTATAGTCTGTAGTGATTAACCGTGGTTTTAATGTCTAAAGTTATTTATTTTAATTAAAGCCAATAGACTGTGTATATGTCTACACATGGAGGTGGATTTTTACCATTTCAATGGTCTTATTATAAAAAAAATTTATAAAATAGATTATTATAATTACTTACAGTGGTGGGATATGGGGTTTTGTTAATGTGTGCTTAAATTATTTTTATTTTTCACCAGTAAGTCACCTTTTCCACAAATACCATATATATATATATATATATATTATATATATATATATATATATATATATCTCCACAGACACGTGTTTCGACTTACCAAGTCTCTTCAGTGTGGCTAGACATTTGTAAGCTACCTACAGCCGGGATTGAAATCAGTTCAGCATCAGTCAGATACCTTAACCACTAGGCTATATTCACCCACAGAATGTGAAGGGGATTTTAACTGTTTTTAATACATACATCCCTATGTATGTAAAGGCCGCCATAGAGTGCTCAATCCCTTATATAGGAGTGTTGCGTTTACATTTTAGTTGGTAGTCGTCAGCGAAATGCCCCCACCCAAGTACTCAAGCCCAGGGGGTGGGGAGCATATACATATTATAAATATATATATTATATATAATTAGAAGCATAGGATGTGAAATAAATAAGAAAACTAGTTGGATGTAAAGTTTTAAGTTTCATTTTATTTTATTCAATATTTCGGAAGCATGGCCTTCCTCTGTCAAGATAATTTAGACTGACTGTTTTTTGTAGCTTTTGGCGCATTTATAGCTAGGATTTCTGGTCGTCTGTGGGTTTGGCTGGTTGGGGTGTCCCTCTGTCGGTTGGTCATTGATGATTGGATGACCTCTGTTTTTGTGGTGTTAGGGCTGGTTGCCGGGATAGGGGCGGCTGGTTGTCGTCACTGTCCTCTCCCTTGGCTGCATTGGGATTGGATTTGTGGGTCATTGGTGCCGGAGGGTTGTAGAAATATTTGTACACGTTTAGGGTGCCTAAATCCATGTTTAACCCCAGTGTGTGTGTGTGCGCGCGCGCTCGCCGAAAAAACGTGATTACGCTATACATGTTCTAAAAAGCCTATTTTAAATTCACTGATGTATAGAAATTAGAAAAACAATGTTCCCAAAGATTAATTTATTTGACGTCGATGTACAGGGATATAATTTCTAGGAAAATACAATATGTGACTGATCTTAGAGCCTTTTGATATATTCTGTTTGTGGCTTGCCGGGTTTAGACAGATATATGGAGGTCGAATTTGTAATTAAATGTCGCCATTTAAACGTGTAACCTTTTAAACGTTTCGGTTTATTTTGAACCTTCCCCGGGACAATATAATAGGATTTTTTTCTTCAAACCGCGATGGATGAATTCTATGTATTCTAAATCCACTGATGCAAATAGTTTATGTACTTATCGTAACGCAGTGTGCACCACTCATCATCAGTGATTCTCATGACCGACTGTGACCAACAAGAACTATCTGCGTAGGTGCAAGTAACGGTTACGTAAGATTAAAGGATTTTTTAGTAGACTGGAATTAGTGACCCATCGAGAGAGTGACAAGTAAAGCGATAAACTTTGGTGCTAGCGAAACCAGCGTCATTTCCGACGACAATGCGTGATGAGTACCTCTTTTAATTCAATTGGGAAACCTCTTCTGATTCAGTTATTTCCGTTGTAGACATTTCTATCAAATACTGAAAACATTAGGATCTTAAATTTGTAGATTAAGATACAATTAATACAATCATCTCGACTAGATTATGAAGCAGTGTGTAGCGTAATTATTATGGTCTACGGGGAATTTGGGGATTAAAAAGAAATAAGAACAAAGATTAAAGTTTGGAAGTGTAAACACTCAACGGGGTGGGGGCAACCATTGACCGAGCAATGACCACGGAACTAGAGTTAAACATAAAAACAGAAGTCCCAGTTTCTGCGGAGGAGCAGAAGTGGATGTGACCGAAGTAAAGAAAATTCGGCCTCTATTTCGCCAGACCCGAGGAGGCTCGGTCGCGTTTGTTGGGGATCCGTCGTGAGAGGTCTAGGGTAGCAACGAACAGCGCGCCTGAACGTGATTTTTCAGTAGAATCGCTTGGCATTACCCTCACTCTCCTCTTCTCTCTGAAAAAGAACCCACGAGCCTAGAAATAAATAAATAACCCTTTTTTACTATGCGACTTGCGTATGCTGTTTCTGACCTAACGACGGCTGCTACTACCAACGACTACTACTACGACCCGAGTGACCCTTTGCAACAAGTGTTCGTGCAACAATGTTTGTTTCTGCTGAAATGCCACATCTTCAGCTTATTAGGTGGAATCACTGTAGCGTAGTGGCTAACGTTCAAGAAAGTGACATTGTAGCAAGAGAGTTCGTGTACTCAATTTCTTAAACACATTTTTGTTAACTTATTTCTTTTTTTTATTTAATTCATAGATGGGGCTCTAACAGGTACTGGGATTAATGGTGATGAAGGGATACTTCACTCTCGTCCAGAGCTCCAAAATTGGAACTTCACCATTAGATGTACTTTAATATCATACCCAGGACATAGACCTTCAGTCCCCGCCCTCAGTACATATATTATAAAAAGGATTGGGAAATTGCACTAAAGACAATAGGGTTGGGACAATCGTATAGGTGCTAGGGCTTTTGGTGGCCAGCCGATTGATCGGAGGGATAGCGTTGATTTTTTTAAAAATCAACAATTTGAAAGTAAAACAAAATTTAAAATAATTAAATGATAAAAATACAATTTTTGTTTAGAACTTTAATACAATTTTGTTAACTTATTTTCTTCTATTTACCACATAGCGTAACTGGTACTACTACTCCGGATCAAGGTGGATCTGGGAGTAATGGCAATGAAGGGATACTCCACACGCCCCAGAGTTGGAACTTTACCATTTAGATGAAGTTTAGCGCCATACCTAGTGCATACTGTCTAAATAATTCCCTTAATAATTTTTCGAGAAGTATAAAAAAAAGAAAAAATATGGATATAGTAAGGCTTATTTTCACTAGTAAACTTATCGTTTCCCCATTGCTCTATAGCTTGAAGCTGTGTGTTATGTACAGGTCAAGTATATTGCATTTCCCATGTCCTTACCCTTTTGCTTAATATCGATTTTTAACAACATATGCTCAACTCACAGGCTAGCAATGTAACATGATGGTGTTGGCGAATATTTCAGAAACCAATAACACGATCAAGACCTGGATAAGTACTTTCATTTATTGCGCAACTTGGAGGACATCTGTTTGTGACATGATTGACTCTGAAGCCTTTTCCTACATACAAAGGCCTTACGTTTCACCGGCTGAAGCATTGTTCATTTATAGTAACTTTAGTAGCATCAGTATATCCAGCTTTTATTTATCTTTATACTAGTCTACCTTTATTTACATATCTATCTTTTAGGCATTGTATACGAACGTTTCTTCTCGTAAATCTATAACTAGACGCTTTTCTATGTTCATATCGATCTAGATATTTTTATCAGTCTATCCACTTAAGCCGTTCTTTCCAGTCTACATACAGTGTATCAACAAAGGCAATACAATAATACCTTGACTTACGAATTACGCTGTGCTCGTAACTCAATTTCCTTGTATACATATTTGCCAACCCCTCGGACGTACAGGATGTGACAATTTAAGAGGAGTTTAACAGGTATAATTCTGTTTTCATTCACTTAGACGGGTTGCCTAACCATGGTTAAAGATCCCAGTCTATACAACTATTTACATTATCTCCCACAAATTGTCGGCCTTCGCCATTTTCAAACACACTGTTTGACTACTCATTATGTCGTGCCATAAGTCACCCAAAAAGTGCGATATACATACCAGTTTAAAATAAACGAGAAATTCTGGGGAAGCCAGCTAGTGTAGTGGTTAGAATGTTCGCCTGTCAGCCTGACATGTAGGGTTCGAATCACGCACAAAGCACTGCACTGTCTGTAGCTCTGCTGATGAGGCCTAATGGGCTGAAATGTACATACAGAGATGACATTTTCTCGATTTGTTTACGCTTTACATTTAAACCGATATGCACGCCTAATTCATTTAGTTATAATTAACAAAATTAGGTATGACTTTAATTAAGCACATAATCTCTCATAACTATTTACCCATAGCTGGAGCTAGTGTAGGTACATGAACACCTTTCTGAATAGTATCACCGCTATATGAAATTCAAACACCTTGTCTCGGGTTTGTACTCGCGTCGGTGAGTGCATTTCCTTCGACAATTTCCTTGTATCCGTTTACCCGTTGAAACAAACCGAGATCTCATTAATCTGTTCCAGCACCAAAGAATGTTATGTTTTAATGTTCATAATTATATAAATATTTTCTTTGACGAAATTAATTTGGAAATTTAAATGTTTATAGTAAACTTATTAATACAGGGTGATCAAAAAAACGACCCATTTCTTTTTAAGTCAGGTCGGTTTTTGTGTGTGTGTGTGGGGGGGGTCACTCTATCTATCTATCTATCTATCTATCTATATCTATCTACGCATCTGCATGAGCAGGATATGACACAAGGTCAATCTTTTAAGCGGAATTTAACAGGCTTGATTTCAGTTTTCCTTCTCCTAAACTGGTTACCAAGCCATGGTTAAAGAGCCCAGTCAGCCCTGTTATTTTACCCAAAGCTGGAGGGAGAATTGGAATCATACCTTCGCCAAGGATATTTGCGCCATCTGAAATCTAAAGAGCTTCGTCCAGGAATTGAACTCGTGTCGAGTCTAACCTACGAGTCTAACCATTGGCCACGCGCCTCCATACTTGAACTTATATAAATATAAGCGTATCTGAAAATGGCTTGGATCTCAAATTTTATCTTCGAACATAGCAAACAATCGACCGAGTGACACTTCGTAACTCGGAAAACAGGAACATTACAGCTCCCATAAGTCAAGGTGCCACTGATTTCTAACACACTCTATCTATTTACCACCCCCCCACGAGCAGGATGTGACACATGGTCAATTTTTAAACGTAGTTTAACAAGTGTTAATTCATAGTTTTCATTCTCCT